>OZ012711.1:14498607-14574301 GCA_963942595.1 Cylloceria caligata | reverse complement strand
GGACATCGTGACTGGAGTATAGGTAGCGGGACCCATGGTATCAGGCACATCCCACATCACAGGCTTTTAATCGGGCCAAGCGTAAGGGGAGAAAAAACATTTTATAAAAGCCACGCCCGCGATAGTTTTGGGCCTAATTCCATAGGTATGTAAACCCAGCTTCCTTTTCATAAGCCTTGGTTACTAACCAAAAACTTAGGTCCTTTCCCCTTGAGCTCGTCCCAGCTCCTGTATGTCTCGATGCAGCACCGACCACCTATATTCCTGTTATCGAATTTTTCTTCTCTCCTATATTCAACATCGGTGAGCTACAGGCATCGATATCGCTTTGACACCTATAGCTCACGCCTGCCTTCCGATCTCCAGGGCAAAAGAGACTAAACCTCGACCCCTGAAGAAAAAAGCTAAATACATTGAGATTCCTGTGTATGCGTAACAAACCTTGGTATCTCTCCAACACTCGGAGCATTCCATTCTTATAGGAATAAGACGCGTAGCCTCGTGTAACTCCGACATCTACACTATCGAATAAAGTAAACTATTTGCTACCATTGACCCAGTTATTCTTGGGTATACCAGCATAACTGGATTAGAGTTCCGTGCAAGTATTTCCACGTGTGATTCCTAGTCACGCGACGAGTAGCACGTGTCGAGCCATCTAAATTCCCTTTACCGGTGATATATCACGTGCCACACAAAGATTGAAATTAAACTCTTGCACACTCAAACACAAGTATGGAATTAGAAGCCGACGTTTCTTACAAGAATACACTCGAGGTAGTCCAATTCACTTCGTTTAATGATTCTCTTACAATTGATGCAGCGTATTTCAAGTCGAATCTCGAGGAATTTAGTGCAAGTAAATATGAACGGTCAAGTTACGTTCGAACCTCCTGGAGAAAGTCAAGGTCACTTGATCCATTAAAAATACTTTGGTCCAGATAAATCGAAATTTCACAGTTTCACTGTTGGTTCTTGTAAAAGTCCGCTCGAACATCAACTTGAAATTTATGCACGACTTTCAATCTGTTTAAATTAATCTATTATTCCGTATGATGAGATCGAAATACCCGCGTGCACTTATCTGAGGAATGAAATATTTCGCCACATCAAGAACATCTTCTATATTAATAGCACACGCGATGTAGTAAATTCTTTTCTTCTCTGAGCAATTTATGCTTCTCGCGAAGACATTACGTTTCTCTTGTAAGCCGTTGTTTCATCTTTTGCAGAAATAACTTTGGAAACTGCTCGCTTGAAATAAAAAAATTTCGTTAAATTCTGTACTTGTGTTCTGAATTATTGTTCTTATTCTTAAGTATCAGGAGTACAAATTGAAAATGCGGGATTTTTTTCTATTTTTGAACGTTTATTCTGAAAAAATGGTAACAAATGAATTATTCAAAGTATTGTCCATCGCTAGCCACAACTTTTTCCCATCTTTCTGGCAATTTACGGATACCGTCGCGAAAAAATTCGGCCGGCTTGGCTGCTATCCAGTCATCGACCCATTTTTGGGCTTCTTCGTAAGAATGGAAGCGCTGGTCAGCTAGGCCATGTGTCATCGATCGGAAAAGGTGGTAATCGGAAGGAGCAATATCTGGGCTATACGGCGGGTGGGGTAAGACTTCCCATTTCAGCGTTTGTAGGTATGTTTTGACCGGCGCTGCAACATGTGGCCGAGCGTTGTCATGTTGCAAAATTACTTTGTCGTGTCTTTGCTCGTATTGTGGCCGTTTTTCTTTGAGTGCGCGGCTCAAACGCATCAATTGAGTTCGGTATAGTGCTCCTGTGATGGTTTCGTTCGATTTCAATAGCTCATAATACACCACACCCAGCTGGTCCCACCAAATACAGAGCATGAGCTTAGCGCCGTGAATATTTGGTTTGGCCGTCGATGATGATGCATGGCCGGGGTAACCATATGATTTTTTGCGCTTCGGGTTATCGTAATGGATCCACTTTTCATCACCAGTGACAATGCGATGCAAAAAACCCTTCCGTTTTTGCCGTTCGAGCAGCAGTTCGCATGCAAAAAAACGGCGCTCGACGTCTCTCGGCTTCAGCTCATACGGCACCCAATGTCCTTGCTTTTGGATCATTCCGAGGGCTTTTATACGATGGGAAATGGCTTGTTGTGTCACTCCCAATGAATCTGCGAGCTCTTGTTGAGTTTGACACGAGTCTTCATTGAGTATTGCCTCCAATTCAGCATTCTCAAACTTTTTCACTTGGCCCGGCCGCTCTTTGTCCTCAACGTCAAAATCACCACTTCTAAACCGCACAAACCATCTCTCGCACGTTGAAACCGATGGAACATGACTCGGATAAGCCTCGGAGACCAATCGATGTGCTTCAGCAGCACTTTTCTTCAAATTAAAGAAGTAAATTAAAACTTCCCGCAAATGCTGTTTTGTTGGCACGAAACTCGACATATTGAGAGCTCAAAAAAACTATGAATTTGACACTGCGACAAATTGACACATACTGAAAATTAAAGCTATAAGACGTAGCTTTGACATGAACATAGTCACAGTACTGCCTGATGCGTATAGCGTTAGTAACGCCATCTGTTATCAAACCCGCATTTTCAATTTGTACCCCTGATAATTTTCCTGCTAGCTGTTGCCGATGATAAAATAATTATCCAAGCATTGTGGCATGAGGGATATCCGGGATTAATTCCCTCCTATAGTATATCCGTCAAAGACTGGCAAACAATCGTTGTAACTTTCATCGTCTTTACAGAGTTTTGGAGCATTATCGATGAATTGATACGACCATTCGAACTGTTGAAACAATAAAATCGGATCTTTTCATTCCGTAATCACTGATGCTTTGTTTTAGAAGAGTCTTGAAATCCCTTTCCGTTCGCCGCAGTTGGTTTCTAGTGCGTGACTTACGCTTTTGTACTCTTTCATTGCTCGTGTCTGATTGAATTTTTATTCCACTGGAAGAGTGTCATCAACAACGGGTAAAGCTGTCACATCTTCGGATCATTACCACAAATATGCGGTTAGTTTATATTTTCAAATTCAATGAAACGTTGAAGTAGTTATTGATTGTCTTAACCGGTAGATGGACAAACCATGTGGCGCATAGAGGTTATGTGGCAGACACCGACATGTAGCGGTACAGTCGACTGGAGATGGCGCGGAAGCTAATTAGTGGGGGTTGGAAGAGGACTGAGGATGAAGGAAGGTTTGACGAGAAAAGCAGAACTGGTGCCAGGGAGGAGAGTGATGGGCCATGATTAGCCCGTTTTCCCGCCACTCTCCTACCCCCCTCACCTTGCCTCGATTTCTGGCTATATTCTTTTTGCATCTAACCTTGCCAGTACCCCTCTCCTGTTATTTAATTGCCGACCTAATATTATGGTTGTCATAATTACAAAATACTAGGTACCGTTATGCTTACTTTTTCCGCATAAAAATGTCCAATAAATAATTCACGACCTGGTGAATTCGTAGGTGAGGCATTACTAGAGCCCTCTAAAATGTCTAATTAAATATGTTATTTCACATTATGTTTCTCAAAGCCATGGAACCGATGGACAGAGGGAACAAAAAAGCTGTTTTCTATGACCAGGGAGCAAAACGGTTTTCGGGTAAAAATGGTTTATTCGCGACGTTGTATTTGTCAGAAAAAATTCGGCACCATTGAAAAGACTTAAAAGGATAAATGCAACTGTAATGACCAAGCAGAAACTTGAGAGCTGTGTTTAGTAGTGGCATTAAGCGCAGTAACTACTGCGGTAACTTATATACAATTCTGGACCGCCACCTAACCTTAGTATGTAGAATAAAGTTACTAGTGAATAAACATTTAAGCGCAACCATTTCTTGACCATATGTTTTCACGGAAAAAAAAGGTTTCAGACAAGCTGCAACAATTTTTTAACGATATATATAACAAAATACGTGACACAACTGATAAATGTTGTATTTTCATTGCGAAGGAAATGAAAGAAAATATTTTAATAGCAGAATCATAAAATACCATGCAATGAATGGTAAACTATATTTTAAATCGAAATAAGGTAAATATGTAGTCTAGGGGACCCACCTCCGATCGCCTTCTAACTAGGCACGTTCGACGCATTTTTGTATGCCTAACAACTTTTTCGTCTGGCAAAAGCGTCGCTCTTGCCGCCGGAAAAAGATATTAACCGTTAAAGACTGAAAAATCACACACGCTACGTGCATATAATTGTACGCGGCAGTAGCCGACTACAGGACGAATCACTTGTTTCAAGACATTTAGAGGTTCAAGGAATGAGCCTATTTCGAAGGTCATCGGTGTATAGGCCCTAATTCTGCAGTTTTACCAACTTAATTTGTTAATAACTTTTTATTATTATTATTATTATTATTATTATTATTATTATTATTATTATTATTATTATTATTATTATTATTATTATTATTATTATTATTGTTATTGTTATTATTATTATTATTATTATTATTATTATTATTATTATTATTATTATTATTATTATTATTATTATTATTATTATTATTGACAAATAAAGTTGATAAAACTGCAGTATTAGGTTCTTTAGGTTCTTTTTATTTTATTTCAATTTTATTATTATTTTACCAAATTTATTTGTTCATAACTTTTTAATCGACAGTGAGCGACGATTTTGTCAGAGGGAAAAGTTGTTAGGCGTACAAAATCGCGTCGAACGCGCCTAGCTAGAAGGCGATCGGAGGTGGGTCCCCTAAACTGCATATTTACCTGAAATAAAATTTTCATGACAAACTGAGAATCACAATTAGCAATAGATTCAGCGAATTTAACAGACAATGTTTTACTCATTAAAAATTTTCACGAGCCCTGAAATACCTTCGTCCATTCACTGGTGACTTCTTTTACTGGTAACTTCACGCTAGAACGTTACCTCAGATATAGATATTATAGCATATATTGAAGAAAAGTATACGAATTTATATATACGATAGTTCATCAAGAGTACATACATTGTACAATATAGAATTCCTTTGTCAGTATCCAAAAAGGGGAGAAAGCAACACAACGATTCAGGAAATATGTCAGGAATAAACGTTCTTGGTTTTTTTGCGTAACCCCGTCAGAAAAAAAAGAAAACCATAAATAGCGTACAAAAATATGGGATAAGTATATTTTCATAGGTACTGTTCGTGTCATCGATGTCTGGTTAATGACTAACTATCACAAGGGAATGTGATCCGGGCATCAGTGACGGTACGTGTACGCTTTAAAAAGAAGCGTTTTGCTAAGCAGGTTAAAAGATCACACGATACATGGAATAAATGTGTTTCCCCAATTAGTTCGTGTCAAAACAATACGCTTGCACTCTACCTTGCCAGTATTAAATGTAGAATGGTGACACACGCTTCGTAGTATGTTATTAATATACGCAGTTATGATAACACGGGTAAAGTATGTTGAATGAATGCGCTTAACCCCCGACAATACACTTGATGTGAAGTGTGTTGTCCCCATGCTGGCTAAACGCTTTGTGACGAAAAACACGAACAGACAGCATATTTGTATGTGTGCCCTTTTTATGAGTATCAGTGTCTGGCGTAGCTTACCTAGCTATAGCAAAGAATTGCGAAAGCTATAAAAAAATCCTTCATCGCACGTATCGTTCGGAACATGTAGTTTTTAGTTTTAACTTGGTGGAAAGTACTTTAAGCAATAGTAATGTAGTGGCATTGGTAGTTGTGTAGAAGCAGTAAGATACCACTATACGCCCCCGGGGATATTGAGTCCATAGTAGGAAACGAGAAGTGCCTAGTATACTGGAACTATTCATTCTCCACTTTCAGGCTAATAGCAGTCAACAAGATTGACATTGTCGTCTTTCATTACGGGAGTAACATGATTTACATAATCGATTTCTCGACTACTCGCGAGGCTATCTTCGTTAAGGAAGACGACAAGCAGATAATGAATCAGGATCTCTTATTCGTACTTCGCCAGCTGTACCGACGATTTATGGTCAAACTGGTAGTCCTTATAATCGGCGTTTCGGAGGGATGAAGAAGTCGACTCACTGACAGGTCAGATGCAAAAAGAGGTCATCCTGGGTTCCCTCTATCTACTTAGGTTCCGCGATTCTGGGCTGACATGATTGCTAATCTTCGCTTTGGAGTACGAGTCAGAGAGAATTATTTATAAATACAGCCCAGTCGTCCTGTAGGTAAGTCGAAACCCTACAGGGCTCATTGGGTAGAAGCTCACAGAGCTTTTGGTATATAATAATAATATCAGCTGAGTACATTTTATGTCATAAATTTCATGAAAATGTATTGCTATGAATTCAACATTACCTGAGAGCGTGTTTGTATTTGTGCGTGCGTGCGTCTGTGCGTGTGCGTGTGTGTGTGTGCGTGTGCGTGCGCGTGCGCGTGTGCGCAGATTTCTTCAATCTGTATATAACTGTCCACGCTCTTCAAATAAGCGTATATAGCCATGAACTATCGTATTACGATTTGGTACAAATGATGAACAGTGTGGTAAAATGTCCAAAAATGCATGTGGCAAGAATCAATGAAGAAATTCAAATTTTATGAAATGTGGAGACGTGTTATAAAATAAGATTGCAAAATTTGTTCTATGAGAAAGCTAAAGATAATTAATATGCGTATTCATAGACAAAACTGTGTGAATCGTTGAAATAAGAAGAGTGCAATGCACAAATGTCATTCATACTATACGCAGGATTTTTAGTTACCTCTGATATCCCCCTGCCTTTCCCATTTTTTTATAGAACATATCAAACATTTAATAAGTATCCTTTCTTCCACCCGTTCATCACTATTTAGACCGATCATTTACCTTTTTGGTGATCGCTAGCGCTGGCTACGTTATCAAACTAATTTGTGTAACTTACGATTTGAATAACCTGAGAAGATGTGTAAGACAGCTAAATGTATAACTTGAACGGCTCAGCGAGTCATGCGACCTCTGCGAGCGCCGCGTAAACACTGGAGTATAAAGTATTATACGATTGCGAAGCATAAATCGATCGCGTAGATGGTACGAGATCACCATAACTTAGTTCGTTTAAGCTCCATAGCTCAACGGTGCTAGGTGCGTAAACAGTTGCGCTGGGTGTACAACATAAAGGGTGATTTTTTAAGAGCTTGAGAACTTTTTTTTAAAAAAAAACGCATAAAATTTGCAAAATCTCATCGGTTCTTTATTTGAAACGTTAGATTGGTCCATGACATTTACTTTTTGAAGATAATTTCATTTAAATGTTGACCGCGGCTGCGTCTTAGGTGGTCCATTCGGAAAGTCCGCTTTTTTATCGACAAATTTTGTTCAGCGATGAGGCTCATTTCTGGTTGAATGGCTACGTAAATAGGCAAAATTGCCGCATTTGGAGTGAAGAGCAACCAGAAGCCGTTCAAGAACTGCCCATGCATCCCGAAAAATGCACTGTTTGGTGTGGTTTGTACGCTGGTGGAATCATTGGACCGTATTTTTTCAAAGATGCTGTTGGACGCAACGTTACGGTGAATGGCGATCGCTATCGTTCGATGCTAACAAACTTTTTGTTGCCAAAAATGGAAGAACTGAACTTAGTTGACATGTGGTTTCAACAAGATGGCGCTACATGCCACACAGCTCGCGATTCTATGGCCATTTTGAGCGAAAACTTCGGAGAACAATTCATCTCAAGAAATGGCCCGGTAAGTTGGCCACCAAGATCATGCGATTTGACGCCTTTAGACTATTTTTTGTGGGGCTACGTCAAGTCTAAAGTCTACAGAAATAAGCCAGCAACTATTCCAGTTTTGGAAGACAACATTTCCGAAGAAATTCGGGCTATTCCGGCCGAAATGCTCGAAAAAGTTGCCCAAAATTGGACTTTCCGAATGGACCACCTAAGACGCAGCCGCGGTCAACATTTAAATGAAATTATCTTCAAAAAGTAAATGTCATGGACCAATCTAACGTTTCAAATAAAGAACCGATGAGATTTTGCAAATTTTATGCGTTTTTTTTTAAAAAAAAGTTCTCAAGCTCTTAAAAAATCACCCTTTAGTTCATTCTAACGATATATTCACGAAGAAAGAAAGAAACAGAGCCTAGAATGACACAAAAGTTAGTGCAATGCATTAACTGCCCATATAACGCCTACGCCACATAAGCTCACCGAACGGAACGTCATTGAGAGTGCTTTGAGACTTTCGAAGCTCGGATAGAAGAGGTGTTCTAGTAAACTGGAGAAAAAGAAGAGAGATTGAGAAAGCGAGGCATAAAGTAGCAAGGGGTGACAGTGTAAGAAGAGGACCTGAAGCAAAAATACGCAGTCTCGAGTGCAATTTTCCATCGCGTAATCGTTTCTCCATTTCCATACCATTATTTCGCCCAGAAAGTCGTTTCCTTTTCTCAGCAGAGAACGGTGTGCGTTCTATAGGTTTAGTACTTTTTCTCGAGTTCCTCATCTGACTCTTTCAGCTGGGAATTTGGATGACGCCGGTATTTCGCCTGGAGCACGGAAGATCCAGAGTGTACTTACGTATGTACTTCCTCCAGCACACGCTCACATTTTGCTACCTCACAACTTACTTGGTAGAAACGTACGTGAAAATGGACTAGAGATTCAACGCAGACAAGTGAATTCCGAGGAGGAAATTTTGGCTCGCATACGAGGTGTCAAAGGGCATGCGTTTAGCGGTTAAGTCTCACGATTTAATGGTACTTGAACTGGAACATACAGAAACTGATCGGAAGCTTTATGCTTGACGCGCTGCAGACGTGGAATTTATGCTGAGATATATGTCTGGTGAACTTACGACGTCCCATTCGGGACTGATTCGAGAGAGTTTTATAGTTTTTATTAGACAGATAGTGGAAGCTATAGAAAAAGGTTTGGTTTCATGAGAAAAATTGTTTCGATATTTTTATCAGGATACACAAAAAACGGATGGACGTGCGCGCGCGCGCTCAAACCTTGTCAAGACCAAATTTCCATACCAAGAATATATATCAAGAATTACTCGACTGATGAAAATGAAAGTTAGCAAACAGGTAAAGCAGAAACATCCATTCCTTCGGTACAATTTTCGTCTAAATTGATGGCCATATAGAGTTTTTATGAATTTTGTGAATAAAATATCTGTAATTTCTCAAGCTGTCGCAAATTTTCGGCTATCGAGCCAAGTTGCTATTAATAGGTTAATTTATGTTGAAGGATTTTTGGAATCAAGTTTGAACAGGTTCTATGGAGAAGTTCAGATTATATGGACCTTTGACTTTTCGCACAAATAATCTCTCTAATTTTCGTAAACATTGTTCAACTTAACTGACATCTTCTACCAACGCGAAGTACCATTTAGCAATGCTCGATGTTGTATTTGAGCAACATCGGTAAAGGGTTCGGACTTCGATTTTTCAAGTATGTCATCGATACAACTGGAATTAAGTCTAAAAAATCGAGCTAAAATTTGCGGACATACATAATAAAATTAAGGAATCTCTGACATATAAATTAGAAAAAGTCGATGGAGGCGTTCGAATTTTATAGAGCATTGGATTATTTAATTCAAGATTGCTATATCTTGTGAAATGATAGGGCTGTACTTTGATAATGACTTAAGAAATAAATATCAAACTTGTCATACTACACGGGAAAAAATGTAGTTGCGATAACCATTTCCAGTACATGCTGTGTCGCGAGTTAGGCACAGAAATCAAATCGAAATAGTATTCCCAACTATTTTCGATTGGTTAGCGAAAAATAGTACCGAAAACCAACGGCTTGGTTCCCATTACCAATCGCTTTCCGTCTATAACCAACCGGTTGGTACGCCCTATGTGTAAAACTTTTCACAAAAGCAAACGATGCCATTGTTTGAAGTGACAGGTGATTGTGGATGGACGAGGGCTTGTATAAAATAAAAGTGAAATGCATTGATTATATAGTAAATATACAGTGAAATATCGTAAATAGATGATCTTTGTCTATCGAAGCATCACGAGAAGTACGTGCCGGTCTGATGAATCGCACCAACCAACCGATAAGCTGATGAGGTTGCCATCTCGGTTGGTTACCGTTACTACCGATATTTTACCAACGATATTATAGTTTCTTTCAACCAACTGAGTAGGTGGCGCTATGCTGACTATTCCGGTTGGTTGTCGCAACCAATGTGTCAGTTTTTCCAACAACTTTTTTCTTTCCGTGTGTTATACAGGGTGCGCCATCTTTTATGTCGGTATGTAAACATTGAATAACTTTGACATTTATCAACCGATTGACTTGAGTAGACATGTTTTTGAAACGTCAATTCCGTATAATTTTAAACATGAATTGCTTCATACCGAAACAACGCGCCGAAATAGTGACGCTGTACATTGAAAATAGTCGTTCAGTTGTGTTAACTCAACGTGCATATCGTCGAAAATATCGTAGCCAACAAGCAACGTCTGGCAACACTATTCGTCGTTTGGTGTCGAATTTTGTTGAGCACGGGATAGTGGGAGATCGTCTACGTGTCGTTCATCAACGCCCAAGACGTTCCAATGAACTGGTTGAAGCGGTAAGAGAGAGTGTTGCCGAGAACCCACATGTGTCGTATTGTCGACGCGCTCAGCATTTTGGCGTCAGCGGAACCACTTTGCGGCGCATTTTGAAGGATGATTTGCATTTATTTCCGTATAAAGTGCAATTGACTCAAAGGCCGACAGACCGTCCACGTCGCTTGGAATACGGCCAGACAGTCGCTCGAATGGTTGACACTGAACCTGATTTGTGGAAGCAAATTTTGATGACTGACGAGGCCCATTTCACACTATTTGGCGCCGTTAACAAGCAAAATTGCTGCATTTGGGGAACGGAGAATCCACACGAGATCCATGAAACACCATTGCATGACCAAAAAGTGACTGTTTGGGCCGACGTTTGTGCCAAAACCATCATTGGGCCATTTTTCTTCAGAGAAGGCCAAACAGTCGATGGGAATCGATATTGGTGGATGTTAGCTCATTATGTCTGCCCACAAATGTCTGTACAAAAATACTTTTAAACTAAAGAAGCAGGACGTCGCATATCTGCAAGGCGCTGTGACGTTCTGCCGTCACTGTATATTAGTACTGATAAGAGCTATATGGAGAGAAAATCAAAATAGTGCTGAACTCAGGGCATAATTAATATTATGACCAAAAAGAATATGGTCCACAAAGGCCGATGTTCATGACGTTCATGACGCGTGCAATACCATCGCGTGCCAATGTGCCATTTTATTCGTAAGCACTTATTGTGTCTATGTCATGATCGCATCACATAATAAAAATGTTTTATTGTTACTAAACAAACCACTACAATGTCATAAAAAGAAAACATGCTCTTTCATAGAGGTAGCTTTGTGAAAAATGGATAATAATCAGGAAGCTGTATGCAAGGTTTTACTATTTTGCATATTCTTTTGTACTTTTGTAATACGGATGTATGTATACATTGAAATTTGAGAAGTTGCAAACTAGAACCCCATCATTCATAATATTCGATTTAATCGTGTTGGCTCGTGCTTACTCTGTCAATCTTTTTTATAATTACAAATACATTGTACAACTAGTCAACTATAGTGTAAAAACTTGAAAAAACAAAGAAAAAGTTAATGTAAACTTGCGATGGTTCGTGCAACTGGCCAAATAAATTGGGAAACAATTCTATTCGGTTCGGATACCTAGCTTTCTGAGTGACCAAAATGAACGGCGATTTTTCTCAATTTACGTGGTCAGGTACAAGGATAAACGTAAAATAAAATGATTGTGTGATTTTAGGGTCACCCTAGGGGTACGATGCACTATATGTACTGTTTCATTTTTTATTTCCCACAAAATTATCCGCCGAATCTAATATATTGAAGTAAATTAAACGAAGTATGATCATCCACCCGTACATGTCTGGCAAAGTATAATCAGGATTTAACTGCGGCAGTTTCAAAAAAAAATAATTGCTTTAGGTTCTTGAATATCCTCGATGAACCTACATTTTACTTCAACCTGACGTTTTGAAACATTTTATCATAAGTAACACGTAATCGGCAGTTTATGTGTAACTTATACGAAAATCTTGTAAACTGTAATTAGTTATACTGATCTTTGATTCTAGTGAGTACGGTTTTGATTGGTATTGTCCGAATTATATTATGATTTGTTCTTCGAGTAATTTTCTACTTTATATAATCTTCATCATTCAAATGTTTTTAAGGCATCCCCGATATTCCTTTCGTCTTTCCCGTATTGAAAATTGCATACACCCCAGGTTCATTCATTTCAGAAGACGATAGACATATTGGTCTGCATTACTTCCGGGTAATCCCATTCCTCCTTAGATCCGGGAATACTCCTATGCAATCTAAATGTCATCACGAATTTCGCGAATTTCAAGTCTGTGTTCTATTTGTCTACCTATAATGCTTGTATAACCAACATACATTTCTGCATCTATCCTCACTATCTTGTTATTGCGAAATGCTGAAACAGCGGAGGTAACTTCTCAGCATGCGAAGTAAGAGACGATTTGTCTCCTGGACTATCTCGTATCCCTTTCCAGGAGATGATCAAGGAAACTGCTAGAGTGAAAAGTATAAGATTTGCAGAAGCTCGGAGTCTTCTTGGTATTCTCGAGGTAGAAGCGTGCAATACATATACAGAGTACATATGATCGTATACCTTTCAGTATCAAGTTCCGTTTCCTCTAGTTCCTTTAACGATGCTGAAACTGCCTGCAGGAGCCTAGAGTTTGAGAAATTAACTCTCCTACCTTTATCCCCATTTTCTGTATTTATTCTGTACAGCAATATCTCTTTTGTGCCCGGAAAATCGAAATAACTCTCCCTCTCCGTTGTGCGGTCGTCGTACAGCCGAGTGCCGAGTGCCGAGCTACGACACCCAACGAACATTTTTCATAACTTTTCCCAGGAGTCCTTTGTTCATAAAATCGCCGTGAGCCAGGAACCTGCATAGGGTATTACGTATATGTATATGAGTCTAGACCGTCCGTATAGCTAGCTGGGTAACGCTAAGCATTGCTCTGCTTTATTTATACAGTCGAACCTCGCGTAGGTTCCTTGTGTGATATCTTGTGATTGGTGGCACACATAGCCCATCTCCACATAGTTTCCATTCCCAGTGTGTCATACAATTTTATGGTACGATTTGTTTGTTTACGCACCCTTTACTATGTTTACGCACCTGCCGCGACTGTATACGCATTATCGCCGTTGAGCTGCGTATCTTAAACGCGCTAACTTATGCTGATCTCGTACCATCTAGGTCATGACGACTAAAGTAAAGGAGGTGGTACGTAGAACTGCGCGAATGGTCGATAAGACATACGAAACTTATTCCAGGTGTAGACGATAGAGGCACGGCGTTCGATTAGCACCACGAGAGAGATACATACTGAGAATGGAGTGGAGACAGAAAAAATTGGATTCCTTTGTCTGTCTTTATTCTCATTTCACAGTATCACTGAAAGACCAAACGCTTACTTCACTGTAGTTCTCAACGATTGAAGCAACGCTTTTAGTGAATATTGTAACTATTTCTATCCACCGTTTCGTCGATCCTGATTCCGGCCCCTACAACATAGGGAGCTTTCAATTTAGGACACACACAGCGCCACGTTATGACACTGTGCGACACGGTCCCCGGGTGTTTGATGGAATGCATGTTAGGTCCGACATCAATAGAGTCTACTCATGTCGTTCATCGAACAAAATTAGTGAGAAATTGCGCGGTTCAAACTGAACGTCAAAAACGTATATTTTAATTCAATCAATGAACTTATATTTATTCATTAACTCAAGAGAATTATAATTTGTGAAGAGGTGGCGTGACATGAGTCTTATGACATATGTTATAATTGATAATTCAATTGAACGATAATGATAACGATTTTGAGAATTCTGTTAATGGTGGAGAAGTAGAAATACAATATCATGTAGTAGCACGTGAACGTAGGATGCAACTTTTCAACGAATTGTTCCCTCAGCAATGATGACTATACGAATTTTAGGCACAATAAAATGACAAATATGTTTTTCGACGTACGTCCCAATTTTGCGAAAGAGATTGTTCTTACACCATCATTTTTCCAACATATCGCGGGAATTTGAAAGTCGATAACTATTTTTTTCCTGAAAGCTACAGTCTCTTTTCTTTTACGTAAAAGAAACGTTGTTTTCATTTTCAAAAAATTAATCGAGTTTTATTCAAAGGAAATCAAACACATGGCTACCCCGGCACTTTTTGTTTGTACTACTTAATGATACCGCATGTAGAAAAAGAAGCAGCTCTACAACGCTCTCTGGAATGTTGACAGCCATGAGCTAGTTCTGGGTTCGACTATGCTCTGCAGCTGAGTCCGACCGTACCGTGGTGTGTCGTTGTTGGAAAGCACCACGTTCGACACTGTGTCGTTGTGTGTCACCTAAATGCCTTGATGGGAAGCTCCAAAAAGCGTTCAGCCTCCTTAACTCTAATCTTCATGGTCTAGGTCAGGGGTCTCCAAACTACGGCCCGAGGGCCACATTCGGCCCGCGGACAGATTTTGGACTATTTCACTTTTTACCACCGGCAACAATGATAATATGGTTTTGGCCCTCGGAACTTACTGGAGTAATCAGTATGGCCCTAAGGCTGGAAAGTTTGGAGACCCCTGGTCTAGGTGATCTATTTATCTTGCGCACTCGTATTAAACTTCAGAGTCCAGTGTTTACGCAGGTTTGCAGGGGTCGCACGACTCGCTGAGCTGTTCAAGTTATACATTTAGATGTTTACGCATCATTACAGTTCATACGAATCTTAGGTTATACAAATTAGTCTGATCACCCATAGTGCACCAGGGTGCGTAAACAAGGTAAATGTGCCATTACTTACACCTAGCACACGGATGCTTCCAAAAAACATTATACACTTATAGGGAATCGAACCAGAGCCTCCCAGTTGTCGGCTGTTCTGGACTAGCACGCTAACTACTCACCACCGTTGCTGGAACTATGATGACATAACTTAATAATTAGCAATAGAGATAACTCGATTATCGATATCTTATTCGATATTTTATTTTTTCCTGAAGTCTATATAATTATAATGTATATATATATAATATTAGTTATCTTGTAAAGAATATTGTGAGACCACTCTAAATGAGAATTTTTTCCCCATAAATCGTAAACACGCAGAACTGGAAAACCGAAGAAAAAGTATCGTTTTGAAACTATTTTCGAAATTCAATCATGGTATCACAGAAAATACAACCTCTTCTAAGAAATAAATAAATAAATAAACGAATAATCGGAGCACGTCGACACTCGTTGGACATATGGAAGATTGACCTTCAAATTAAGATTGGTTCGGTAGCGGTTCGAGTGATGCCAATGAACAGACCGGCGACGAAATGAGGAGAACAAATTTGTTTAATAAAAAACTCGGATAACGTTTGCCATTGCTTACATGATTGCAAAATATTACCAGCCTTATAAAAGTGTCAGTGATAAGGGATTTAAACATCTGATGCGTGTTATCGAACCGAGGTATGAAATATCGCATTATACCACGTTTTCTAGGAAGATAATTCCCGACTCGCTTCATTCCGTATGCCAACAATTTCGCGATGAGAAACACTTGAATATGATCAAAGGTCAGTAACACTAGAAGATTAGATTCGTACAAAAAATATTCATCACATGGATTGGAATCCATGTGAGATGAGGTTCTTTCTCAGCCGTAAAAAGTAGTACTTTTGAAATGAAATAGCATTCGGCCTATTAATTCATGTCCATCTTTTATTCAAGTGTTATTCTTTATCTAAAATATAAATTGTACTGATTGGGACATCATTGGTAAGACAAAGGTTGGAAGTCTAATTTTTGTTAATGTTAGAGGATTAATTGCACAACATTTTTTAATAACTAATTTTTAAAAATTATGAACTTAAGAGTGATGCAAAATTTTTCATTCGTGCATAGATTGCGTAAATAATTCAAGTTCCATCGTCCTGCTTTCAAGACATTGGCCACCGCGATTACGCAGTTTAGCATTGACATTGCTTTTCAGCATGTAATCTGAAATTGCAGAAAAACCTCGCTGAAAAAAGCAGTGAAAAAACTTATCACTGGCGAGTATATTCTCTAAAAGAGTAACTATGGAATTTACAAATTACATCTTGATCGTTTTTTGCAATATAGCATAAGCCGAGCACAACGTTATTTTGTCTTAGCATCCGATCATTACTTAGCTGCATGACGCAACTATCCGCACAGTGTCTATCTCGCTCATCGAATATTATCTTCACTATTTCTGGCTGGCCGTACCGTACCAATCTTCTTCCTATAATAATTCTCTTTATATACGTTGTTACATTTTGATCATACTCATAAAAAACGAAGTTCTATATATTCAGTTTTATTTCTCTTCAATAGGCTAGCGGAGTAATAATGTATTACGTGGAGATGACAAGTGGGCTGACAGAACTGTGATCATCAGCTCATGGATCATTAGAAGATACAAAACAATTATTAATTGTGTATAGCTGTTTGTTTTCGCAGTTACAACAGATGTCCCACCATTGACATTTACGGCAGGTGGATTACACGGGCTGTCGACAGCTAGATATCACTGACGGTTCATTCAGTCACTTCGGAATTTGCGAATCGGTTTAATGTTCGACAGTTCCCCGCTTCTTGCACAATGCATCATTTGTTTCAACGTATTGTTACGCGAATGGGAGTGTGATGAAACCGCGCAAAATTTAAATTTCATGACGGACAATAGTTAACTTATTGTTAAAGCGATTGAGGATAAAGAGACCTTCGAGCAGATGTCAGTATTTTTCCCATATGTTACAACTTGTAGTTAAATGGAAGTCTACGAAAATTTCAGGTCTAGAAACCGAACATAATCTTATTCAGGCTTCCTGATGTTAGATCAGAGTCCTTTTAGGTATAAGTAAGGTATGCCTGATCAAATTCATCGGATTTCATCCGGACCTGGGTAAGACCGGGTATTACTATCCTTTTAATATCCTGCCTAATCAGACTCGCCACATTTATACCGGGTTCGGAACAGATATGGCATGATGACTTGAACTGCCAAATTGCAGCAAGAACTCAGACTAATCTGATATCGTTATGGCTTAATGAATCGGGCAAACTTAATACCCGCGCCGACATTTAATCAGGCTGGGTCTTGAAGAATGAAAAGGAAAAGTTATAAGATAAATTTACGATTCTCAAGTAATGCTTCATTAACAATTGTTAATTAATTATTATTAAGCGACAATCGTTATCCCTAAATTAAAAATTAAACACTTCTGCATACATGCAAACGACACTATGTACTTTATATACTTAAAATATACATGAATATTAAATATTTGTTCACATAAAATACTACGAAAGATCGATACTTTAGAAACGAGACAATTGAAATTCCGGGGCAGGATCAGTCATCAGGTCGAAAAAAAGCATTTTTTTGAGAATTTTTTTCTCAGATCTGAATAAATATAATTACTTAAAAGTCTTTACATATAAAAGAGTAATGGTTAAAGTGTCTTCAAGAATTTTGTCACTAAAAAATATTCATTATTTATCCACAGGTGGCATTAGTTCGTCGGCGCTTCAAAAAAAAGACGGCGTGCGGTGCGTAGTATGTGGCTTCACAGGATTATCTGAAATTAAAAAATGGAAAAGATTTAGTTAATATATTAGTTTCTTTCGCGGTTGAACGAATTTATTTTTAAAAATATGCGATTTTCAATTTCTGGTATGGTTTTAAACTTAAAGGTACAATTTTCACTTAAACAATCAGCCTATTATTGCTTGTAAAAAGGATTTTAAAAAAGAAATAAATAAAAACGATCGTTCAACCGCGAGTATTTATCATATAAAAGATGCCTGCAAAATTTCATTAAAATCGGTGCATTACTTTTTGAGTTTTGTTACGCCAGGACTTAAAAAATGTAGTTCTGAGAAAAACGCGATTAAAGTTTTAGGTGTAAATAAAAGTATAATAATGATTTGTTTTTCTAACTTACATTTTAAATCCAATTCCACGCGATTGACATTCTTGAAATTTAATTTTTCCATTGCAGCCTGGTCTAGAACACTTCACTAAAGTGGATAAAGTCGAAAAAACAGTTATAAAGTTTATAAAACGATATGCAGTTTCAGAATTTTCCGGCACTATGATTTCACTACACTTGGAACACAATTACGAAATAACCGGTATCTCTGTGAGTTTTAGTCTGATCGACTTGAAATTTCCACAGGTTATTCCTGAGATGTTATACTTTCATATGAAACATTTTCAGAAAAATGATTTTTTTCGACCTGATGACTGATCCTGCCCCTTTAAGTATAAATTAAAAATGATTTTTTTAACACACGTGCCTTGAAAATAGCTCAATTTTGACCCGTTTCCATAGTAAAAAACGAGTCATTTTTGTTTTGCCATCAGCTGTTTACATTCCTCCCCTGTTTTTATATTCCTTCATTTTTATATTATGATTATTTCATTCCTTCACTGTTATTCTTCTGTTTTTCGGTCAAGAATTTCTATGTGACAGGAATGAACACAACTGTTTTGTTTACGTCAACTGCTAACCTAGCAGACGCGATGGTGTAATGATGTGACGTGGGAAAACGTTGATTAATTTGTCGAAAATTGAGCTATTTCTCTCATTCATGTCAAAAAAGCACTGTACGCAACTCTTTCAAAATGTTGGTCACTCTGAAAGAGTTGCGTAATGTACTATTCCCAAGTCAAGAATAGCCGAATGGTTAAGGCGTAACGGCCGCTATCTACGGTCTACCAGGTTTCAACATAGAAATCCAAAATCTCCAGAAAATAAAAAAACATTTTTTTCAGAGAATAATTTGTATGTATTTTATACCTGCGAGTGTAATGATAAAGTATTTACAATAAAAAATATTAATTAATTTCGTTAACTTAATGCAAATCAATTTTCTAACTTTTTTGGTGGCATCTGTAACAACTAGCCTGCATCGGGACGTGATCATGTCCCAATCAACCTATCATCCAGACCTTATCAGAGCCTAATCGGGTTGTGGACCAGCCTCGCATCAGGGACATATGTGCAATAGCGTTGCACCTTTAATCTGGATAGACTAGTTGGATCAGGGCTGAATAAAATTTCAGGCAAAGCAGTATATGGGCGGATTTCCAGCCGGATACATTTTCTGCTCGCGTAGAGCTCTGCAGCCGACGTTGTCAGGTTGCTCAGTTTTTCTTTCGATTAGCAAAATTTGAAATATCTTTTATTAAAGCACAAAAAAGCAACTACATCCGGACGCGACAACACTCAATCGCTCTCACTTTGTGCGAGAAATATAACCGAAAACTTAACAAACTCTGGGTTGGACATCCTTGAGAGGTTTATAAACGTGCTTGGGCCACTGAAGAAACGAAGAAAGCAACGTCGATAAGGAGAATCACAGAATACCCAACTCTCTCCTATTACGTACGAGTTGTATTGAATCATCGGCTAAAGAAAATATGTCGGAGGAAGAAACAAAAACGGAGGCTGAACAAGAAACCGCAGCGAAAAAAGAGATCGAAACAGAAGATACCGAAAGTAAAAGATAGTAGACAGAAGATACAGAGTTAGACGATGCAGGGAGAAAAGAAAACGAGACTCGTGCCCTGGCTACTCATCTATACGATGTACTGAATGGTCGATTCAGTGGAATTATCACTCGTAGTTGCTTCATAATTGCGATGCTGGACCGATCCTCGGTTCAAAGACCGATTATGTTCATCGGTAGAACAAAACAGGCATATCACGAGTTGTTGCGATCAACCCTCATAACTTCGCATACATCAACGGATGTTGACCTCAAGAATAACATTTGCTTCGATAGGAGACACGACAGTCAAGGTGAATTATGCATATTTTTCAGATGACTCTGGGTGGCCTCAATACGTTTCGTGTACATCGATGACTTAAACTCGGAATCGTATATCAAGTGTAGATACACATAGGCTTATAGGCCCTTCTGGTGTTCAACCATCGACATATAACTTACAATTTGTTAACTTATAAATTAATTAAGCTGCGAATCGATGAATGTAACTACAAGTTTTGCCGTTAAGCAACTGAAAAAATGCACCCTTACGAATCATCCTCAAAATTGAATGAAAATCTTATCAATCTTCCACTCAATTTTGGGCTACTTGAATAGTTTCAAAGGCTTTTTAAATTTTATTATATTTTGTGTTACACAAAATAATCACTTGTCACTTGAATTTTTCGCAGTGTTTTTGTGAAAGAGCATGAAGATAACATGCCTTATAAATCGATGATCGTACGAGAAATGGACGACTCGAACTCGCCGTTCCTTCGAGTACGTTGATCTTAAAATGATGGGAGCAAAATGTGTCGCTATATCCTACGCTGGCTACTGTCGCCACAGATTATTTGATAATCTCATCTACTCAAGTAAGTAGTGAACGTTTGGTTTTCACCGGAAACGTTGCTACATCTACACGAGTTACGATATTAACGAAGCGAGTATAGGACGTGAAAATCAAAGCATCTCGCTCCGTTTACTAAAAGGAATTTTTTAATTAACTTAATTGTGAAACGTAATGAGTAGTTAATATATGTATTGAAAGAAAATAGATCGAGTGCTCCGATGAGAAAGGAGATAATAATATATCAAATTTAAAAAATTGTTACCGACAATAATGCTTCGTTTGTAATTTCAAGTTTTACATTACTAAGATCACCTAATTTATAAATCTGACCTGGGCAATATTTAGACATTGTATCCAATATACGAATATTATGGATTGAATTGTTGAAATCTAATCCAATTTATGCAATATTTTTATGTCTGTTTTGATCAAAATAAAGCTCGACGAAAGGTCTATTGAAGTCTATTTGTAAAATTTATGTATTGATACAAAAGAAAGCACGAATGTTCCTTAATAACGTTCACCATACCGTGGAGAAGTGAAAAAACTATCGGCAATAGGTAAAATTCAGTTCAGCGAGTATGTCGAAGCATCGTATACACTTTCATATACAGAAAAATATTAAAAGTACTCATCGCCCTAAATCAGATCAAATTTTTAATTCTATTATTTGAATGTACGATTAATGTTATTACCGACTTGCACTGCTGGCCTACGTATTATTCAATGCTATGAACCTTTCATTTGAAAATTTGCATTGCAGAGAATCTAGCGAAAGAAAAAACGACGGAATGCAGAGAAATTGGACATTATAAATGACTTGGGTACTTTAAATAAGCAGTTTTTGATACGCTAACTGAGAAAAATCTAGAATACCTCGGTGATTGTACTTTATAGGTCATAATGTAATTGATAATAATATTATAAACATTAGGCATGCATCAATTAAAACGATACTAATTGAGGGCAAAAAATGTAATTGTTCGTGTACAGCAAACGGGAATAGCACATTTTGAAGTCATTGTATATGTTCCATGTAAATACCAGTGTTCAACATTTTCGATATTAAACCAATATTTTTTTCAATGTTTATTTTATTACTTACCCCATCCGATTATTTTGCTACTAATTTTTATATTTTCCGTTTTATTCCAGATCCTTATTATGTTTTCACGTTCATTTAAGATTTTAAGTTGAAGGTAATTTTTTAAGTTATTTTCAACGTTAAATTAAAAAAAAGTGAAAGTACAATTTGAACTCTTAAATCTTGTGTTCTTCACGTTTTCACTCAGCTCACTCGATCATTTTGTAAACTCACGGTAATGAATGCTTCGTTGTATGTAACATGTACTCCCCGGATCGACCCTTTCTGGCTACATACGCTTAATTCGATTTTTACACTATTTACGGTTATTTAGTTCTTTGAAAAATTTGTTTCCCTAAAGTTATTTCAGTGAGTACACTCACTAAATAAACATATTTTGAATCACAGCTGTTCTCCGTGCATCTCTGCGCGCCATCTTGGTTAGTCATATCCGGTGATATAAACTTTCATTCTCTCTGCCTCTTAGACTTCAAATCCGCGGACACATGCTTCTCCCATATATTTCCTACGTCCATGGTCTTATCGCGTCTCGCCATCCTGTCGGCATGGTAGGTAAATGTACTTGTGTCGAGACGCTATTGCATCTCTTAATAACCAACTTAAAAATCAGTATCAAATTTGACGAAGCATCGAATTATAACTAAAAAAAAATAATGAGTCTGTCAATGTGCGAAGCTTGATAAATCGGGTGAGTAATTGTATATTAAGGGAACGATAAATGTCAAAATCTTGTTTATAAACTAGAGTATAAATATTATCGGTCCCCGCGCAGAAAAAAATAGTCCGGGTCGGAGTTCAGAATGGAGTCCGGGCAGTCTAGGATCGAGTCCAGGACTCTACCCCGGATTTGATCCTGGACTTCCGGGTATCGATCCCAGACCCAATCTTGGACTCATGAGACCCCATCCGTGTTACGACTCCTATATTGAGTACTGTGTATGACCGCGTGATACTGAAAATCTAGGTCAGCATCGACATAATTTTGCTAGTCCAGTTTGATATCTCCATAGTTTTCGGTGTCCACATCTCTCTACTTACGACGCTTGTATTTTTCCCTTTTGTTCATAATACGAGCGCCCACATTATTTCACATTCAACGTAGCTCTAGCGGTCCAGTTGAGTCAATTGACAGTCTCGAAAAAAGTGCCATTAATGCATTTAAAAAATGTATATTTGGTATCACCGTATTCAGTGCAACGCATAGCTTGCAAAAATGTATGATATCTTATCATTTGGAACAGATACGGATAATTAATCAAAAAAGAAGTCTTTCCCGAGAGTATCAACTTCATATTTGTCGCATCGACTCTGATAGAAAATTTAAAAACCTGTGTACAATACTGTTTTGAATTTCTCAACTATCAGAATTATGATAAAAAGTAACTTTCTGGCGGTTCGGATTATTCATTATGTAATTAATTATAATTTTATGAGCACCGAAATTGTAACCGAAATATGTTAATGTTCGTCATGGTTCAATTCATAAAGCCTTTTGTTTTCTAAATTTCGATCATTTTTAAATATAGTGGTAAAATCTCGTGAATTACGATTTTACACCTGTCGCTAATATAATCTGATTTAAAACTTACCAACTTTGAATGCTAATATTTCAGTAATTAAGTGGTGACAACCCTTGAAAAGTGTCCTTATTACGTTTAATACCCTATACAATAACATAATTCCATGTCAAACAAAAATGTTTGTTTTCGCTGATGCAGTAGATACCTTAAAACAGGAATGACGCGTGGAACCAACTGTCCTTGTAATCGTATATGGCAACGTCACTCCGTTATTGACTTGTTTTTCTCGGTCACTTCTTTTTCTTCGCATGACTGTATTCACTTTTGGACTGTAACTTTTCTTTGTTTGAACGTGCACTGATGTGTTTGCGGGGTTGATCATGCCCATCATCCTGATGGGATTTATCTTTTATTCCGGTTATTTGGCCAATCTGATTGGCCAAGTGGTTTCTTCATACCATGAGCGTCTGTTATTATGATTCATGGACTGCCTGGGCTCCATCTTGGACTATTTGTTTATACGCAAGTCAAGGATTCGATCCAAATGTCTCGTGGAAAATAAAAATATTCGGAATTTTCGTTGCTTCAAATATATTATGAGATGCTGTAGCGTTTCGGCGCTAAGTATTAAAACAACATTTTTTTAATGTACTCCCAAGACATCTACGATGCAAACAGAGAATGTCCTCAGCCCATTGCTGTTATATATTTACTTTCACTAGAAGATCGACCAAATAATTAAAATCGAACCAAACTTACTAAGTAGGAGGCTGTGAGTCTATATATATAGTTCGTTACGTTCGTTGGGTTTGTTGGGATCATTGGATTTGTGAGACTAGTTGGGTTGGCTACGTTCGTTGGGTTCGTTAAGTTTATTGTGTTTGATAGGTTTACTGCATTCATTAGGATCATTAGATTCGTTGGGTTGGTTGGAAATGTTAAGATTTTCAAGTTCTAGTGAAGCGGGGTTTCTATCTACTATTCTAGGAACCCCAACAGCACGCTAAAGACAATTAGTTCGAACCCTGACAAGAACTTGAAAATCCCGACATAGAATGATAAATAGAATATCTTGCTCATTCTCATATCAATCCATGAATAGGAGCTACTATTAAAGAGGGGTTGAAAAGTTGTATAAAATCGCTAGATTGCAAGTAAGAACTTGACTATTTATGAAGGCACTTATCTTATTTTTAGCCCAACACCAAACAACCTTTCATGTTGCCAATTTGACGATAAATCTCCAAATGTTAATGCGAATCACGTTCACACGTAACTCTATTAACTAAATTGACCTAACACGCTGATATTGAACTCGGCAAAACCAGTGAATCAGATAATACTTTAATCACGCGGACGCTGGATGTTACATGTCCCACGAGACTATACTAGCAAGTCATATAAAATACGAAATTCGAAGCACGCAATGCTGCCGATGCGGCCACCAACACCTATAACTGGTCCTAATTAATAAACAATGACGTCTCTAACTGCCAAGTGATAAAGGATCACTTTTACTTTTGCTCATCCTTCTTTCTTATATGCTATGCGACGGATTACCTTTGTGGTCTTACTCCATGCGGGACGATTATCGGACGGGAACACCCAGGAAATCTGTCGATCTTCGAGCACAAGTCGTTTAATGTCTACCTACTTTAATCTACTTTTTCGATCGGTCAGGTTGCCAATTAGGACCCTCGCGACCACTATTATTTTTTACGTGGTTGGAAACCCAGTTTACGCGTTACGTGGAAACCCAATTTTGGTTAGCGCTTCGGACTCCTCGCAGCGCAACGGGAACGGCGTGTGGGTCATCGGCGTTGAAACGCATAGCGATGTAGCGATGTTGCCTCCGTTATCAGAATTGATGCTTCGCTCTTCAGTCGAGTAGCTTCAAAATGGGAAAAGCCATGCAGGTACAGTCCTGTGCCTCGAGATCTCAAAATAGACAATTAGAATGGTAGGTCTGATAGCAATGGAAAGAATCTTCTACCTCATGCGGTAATCCCTCACTTTACGTTTGTAATAAAACAAAAATTGAATACCATTAAAATTATGTGAAAATTCCTAACGAGACCCTGTGAACTTGCCGATGTCGTGATCCCGCTTGGAGCGTCCGTGAGGTTCATTCTTTTGCCTCATTACAATACATAACAGTCAAGTATGACCTCATAGTTAACCGATCATTTTATACAATAAAGTTCGTGTTATAATGAGAACGATTTTCGGTAGCTCTACAGCGCTTAATTATTGAATCTATAATTCAATAAGATTATTTTAATGAATTATCGAAATTAAGATTATTGTATTTCTCTTTTTCCCAGAAGGGGAAAGGAAAGAGTATGTGTATTGAACCGACGAAGTATTATTGTTGGTTAGGAGTGTCTTTAAAAAATATACCTCATTTCGATATTTGTGAAAAACAATAATTCATTCGTTCCGATGGTCGAGTGAGAATATCGTTATTTATCACTTGATAAGGATTAGGAAGTAACATCGATAGAAAATGACCATCTAATGCCGCTAAAATAACGGTAATACTATGGTCTTATGACGTAATGTAGTTTTTATTATTTTTCTTAATCAAGTTTTTTCTGTGTTCTATCATTTGACCATCCCTGTGACATTTAAATTGCTCTCAACGTATCTATAATTGGAAAATGACAGTCATTTTTTGATTATGTTTTGATAACGTTTTTTATTGTTTTTTTGTTTTCTTTTCATAGTGAAACGATGCCCAACGGCTAAATAGTTGGGAAAAGACGGTCATTGACTGGTCACTGTCTTCAACCTTTTTTCTTAATTTTGACAACGAATGAATTAGCAGTTCGCGGCAATGCTCTACGCTGTACGTGAGCTATATCCGAGATTTTTATTTCGTGACAGTGTTGGTCATATTTATGGCGGTCTCCTTCAACGTTATATGACAAGTCACGGTCACGGGTCAGAGATAGTATGCGTGAGCTAGACATTATGCTAGAGCACGCACATTGCTTACAATCAGGAAGCTGCGGATCGCTCTGAAGGTAGTAGTCCCGTAGAAGCCCCGTGACAAGACGCTCGTTTCCTCCAACGGCCGAGGCATTATGAAACGTGGAGTAGGCGAGTTCGAACATTCGGAAGTCATAACGACTACATCCGAATATTCACGAAAAATCGAAAGAAACTGCTTCGTTATAATACGATTCAATTTTTTCTAATACTTGGCGAATGCTTTTGACTTTTGAGAAATATTTATTTTGTGGTATCATATACCTGTAATCCGAGTGTTTACATTTCAGGGAAGCGCGATTAGCTCCAGAATCGAGTAGCTAACTTAAAACCGACTGTATCGAAACAGGTTTTGTTGCAGCTCCCCTGTATCCTCGAGGCGCTGTTTGTACGGAGTGCGTTCAGAGGCGAATGCGATACGATAGTGTAAAGGTTGCATCCAATATCGAGGGGCCTGGATCCGTCAATATGTGAGCAAACATTATTAGGAATATAACAAATTAAACGATCGAGCCAAATATTGGCAAATATAGCCAAAGGCTTTAAGCCCGACAAAGGGGAGAGGGGAGTCGAGGCGACTATACAGGAGAGAATAAATAAATGTAAAGGATATAGCCAGCATTGTGAACATAGAGAACAAGTAATCTGTTTGTTTGATCAGAACAAGTGGTTCCGAAGAAAAATTGACAGAGCACTCTTATATTGTATTTTCTCAGATGACATAATAGAAAAAACCAAAACACAAATATATTTTGTAGTTACCAATGAGAGGCGGCTAACATTCTTGATTAACGTTATTACATTTTTTAATGACATTTTTCTCTTCGACGTGAGTCGAAAAATTAATTTGCCCTTTGACACGCATCAAGTTAGGATCCAGTAAGATGTTGGGACGGTTACAACAAGACCATCTCAGAGATGTTGGTAAGAAGTATGGAGTAAAGGATTTACACTTGTTCAACGTTTCGATTTAAGATGTGGACCATCTTCAGAAGTTTCTTTATTCACAACTTCACCACCACTATTTTTGACATTACTGTCAGGTTAAGAATAAAGAAATCTCTGAAAATTCTCGACCGAAACGTTAAATAAGTGTGAATCCCTCACTAGATACTCCTTGCCAACAATTCAGAGAAGGCCTTTGTCCTAATCGATTCTACATTTGACTGTTTTCTATCATGGGCCGTTCAATGTACTTAATACTCTTCAAGATAGGATATTTGCTTAAAACTAACTGCCTTAGTCGACTGGTCGATGTATACAAGCTTGCAATGCTGACAGTTTCAGTACGCCAAGGGACCCCATGTGACAAGTTACGCGAGGTACTTAACACAGAATCTTAGAGAATATTGAACTGGAATTTCTAAGTTGGTTCATTGATTGCTTCTGCGGTTCGAGTGAATAGTAATGTGGATTTCGAGGAGACAACGGAGGCTTTACTAATGCGTTAAGCAGTTCTGCCCCCACCCCCCGCCGCTTAGAACCACCTCTCAACTAAACAATTAAATATTTTCACTTTACCAGAAATTCCCTAATGTACTTTCTATCTAAATAATAAAGAGAAATTAAGAAATCACGAAAATGAAGATGGCTAAATGGAACAGATCTGTTGTAAAAAATAGCCTAACCTCAACGAGACGCAATTCTGCATAAGTTTTTAGATGCAATAAATGCAATTTATGGGTTAAATCGTCGTCCGTTCATAGACATTTGGAGTTGAAGTTAGGTTAGACAACAATCATTATTGAAAAAATATTGCGGAGAGTCAAATTTAAATTATAAAGTCACACCATGTGACGCCTTGCTTGAATTGTCATTGAATAATCATTCTACACCACCCTTTAATTAAAAATTCGACTACTCATTTCGAACGGTAGATGTTGTCAGTTGTGGCCACCCTTTACCTTCTTCAAACTTGAATGGTTAGCGGTTAGCGAAATAATGATTAAAACAGCTTCGTTCTTATATATAACATTACTTAATAGAATATTCGATATTTCCACAATTAAAAAGATTTGTCTGAGAGCTCTCAAAATAAATTATAAATTACGAAGTCCACCATTTCACGAGTTGTGGTCATTAGTGCTTTTGATGAATTTCAACACTCCTGAGCGCAAAAGCTGTACGTTTCAACAAAGTATTGAAAAATTACATTCATATACTCACTCAATAATTTTGGAAAATCGGCTAATAGCAATAACGTTATTTTAATTTCGTGAAAAATTAGTTTATAACGTAGATCTACATTTTACGAGCTTTTATCTACTTATCACAAGTATGTATACACACATATGAATATCATAAATCTCAGATGTAACAATACCGAGCTGTACTTTATATATTCGATGCAGCCATATGCTACGACATTTTTCAAAACTTTGTTCAAGAGTCTTTTGTTCCTGACAACATGAGAGAACATAAACGCACGTGGGTATGAACGCGAGCTCTACACTTGCTTGAGCAATAGAGGTTCGCCAGTACACAGATATAGAGATGCATGTATAGACAATGTGGGTAGAATCTCTCGAAGCCCAAGTTTCATTTAGTGTCGTTCTCATTTCACTGCACTTCGGTCCAACATCTAGGCGGAGAGAAGGTAAACGTGCAAGTGAGAAGCTACCGAGCCGAGGATTTTGTTCAGCTCTCTTTTCCTTCTCGTACTTTACTGTGCCTGCTTGAGACACACTCGCGCTAAATACGACACTGACTACCATCAGCTGCTGGATTATGTAGGTCAGTAAAAATCCTCTTCCCATTGTAATTTATTTATTATTTTTCTCACATTTTCTCGGTCTATCCACACGTCTTTCTGTAATTTGTCGCTGGCAGTTGGTCGTCACACTTTCATTTTCGTTATCCAAGTTTCGATGTTGCGTACACTATAGTCAGAACGGTGGAAATTTCCAGCTTGATATTCTTTTTTCTTTTCCTTCTACTGAACTGTACGTTGCACTTTACCGACATCTAAATCGTTATCGAATGGCCTGATGGAAGCCAATCGAGCTAACGATTGATCAGCGACTGATTGAAATGCGCTACTATAGTGCGTGTTAGACGTAATACTACAATGTAGTTGTAAGAATAGAAGAACAGCCGGGCAGCTGCAGAAACGATGTTAATTAATCGA
This sequence comes from Cylloceria caligata, assembly GCA_963942595.1. Lineage (NCBI taxonomy): Eukaryota > Metazoa > Arthropoda > Insecta > Hymenoptera > Ichneumonidae > Cylloceria > Cylloceria caligata. The sequence continues at coordinate 14,545,104 of OZ012711.1, read as the reverse complement.
GCTTTGAGTGCTTTGCGGAGCCCGAACGGGACCGTGCTAATTGATATAAACACGTGGGTACAATGTGCATTTACTATAGTGGATATATAAGCTCGAAGCGCTTACAATTAAACAAAGCCAGGGTGCAGTGCAGTTCAAGTTCTAACTGTTGCTGATACGTTTGATACCATAAAGCGGTCGACCGACTAATCCGATATTAATGACTCAGAAATCGAGCAACATTTTCACCATAATACATTGGAAATTCGTTGAATAATTGAATATTTCAATAGAAATTTGTTATTCTGTTTCGCATAGTTTGATTCAAGTATATTTATACTGTGACATGATTTTTTGTACAATATATTTGTATTGAATTTAATGAAGCTAAAAGTAATATGTGAAATTTAGTTCCCGGAGAAGTGTGCGTTAATAAAAAAGAATACATTTTCTTGCATTTCTTTCAGTCTTTCACAACTTAACAAAATATATAAATAGCTTCTGGAATATAATTATTACGCTAGGGCATTTATAAATGGTTTTACTCTCGTTTTTATGATCCAAATTAATCGACTAGTATGGGCGGAGCAACGAACGCGCGAAAGTAGTTTGACAACAAAAACTTTCCAGTTATTAACCCGTAATTTGGCCTAATCGCTAACGCACTCGTCTATCAAGTAGACTGTCATTACGCTGTAGGTTCGATTCCCATTCATGTAGTTATGCTCGAGTGAAAATATTTTGATGTCCCAAACCTCCAGATATAGGTCGTACAGCATACGACTGTGCATCCACATGAAACGACAGGCCTTGATAAGTTCAGTACAGAATATAAAACAATGTAATGACATTATAAATAAATAGAAGCCAATATGGATATATGCAATATGTCCAAAGAGCAAAAGTTTATTTTGGAAAAAAAGGGTTTACGGAAAGGGTCTATTGAAAGCTATTGAGGAAATAACTATTCGAATCTACGGAATATTCGCCAATGTTAAATTGGCTGATTGTTGAGTAGTCAAAATTGCATTATTGGTAATAACTATTGGCTTCGACTAATGAAGTTTTGCCTCTTGTTCAAAAATAGCGAAGGTGAACCGTTTATTTCAAAATCTTCATATGTTTCGTGAAAATTGTTGTATTGTATTATCAAATCTTGGATACATGAAATCGTAATTTTATCATTTTCACTATCAGGAAGTATCAGTATTTTTGATCGGTTGGATATTATTTTAAGACATTCCTAAATTTGATTTGTGAGAAAAATAAATTATTTTCGAGGTCAAATAAAAATGTTTATTCATCATCAGATAGGGTGAGGAAGGTTACAAAAAGAGGAAATAGTTTGACAGCTCACAAAAGACATTTCACGGTTGTAATTGAGTAAACTGAGCTGGCTCATGGAAGGAGAACTCAACAAACAATTAGACCAAGAATAGAACAAAACGTTCGAGCCTGGACTAAGCTCAGGGGATAATATGACTGTCGGACGCTATGTCGTCAGCTAAACTACGTACTTAAAAGGTAGGAGTATAGCACATCTGTTTAGGTTGAGTAGTGAAATTTAAATGAGAACCGATCGCTGATATTAATAGACGGAACTTCGCGCAACGGAGAGTGGGATCGCAGTAAAATATTTGGATATTGTAACATCTTCACCCAACTTTTCGTGCAAGATCGTCGGAGTGACAGTTTCATTGCAATATATTCCTCAGCGATTAGTTGATTTTTAATTCTTGATTATTATAATAGATTCTGTTAAAATATCCTTGGAAAAAATGGCCAATCCGGCCATCTTATTAAAATTTTAGTCAGATATTTTAAAAGATCTCGGATGTCGAAAGATGTAGTTTAGAAAAAACATGTCCGGTTGTATTACAGATCGTGTTGCAGGCTTCCAAAATTTAAACCGCCGTTAACTTTAGAATGTCTTTAGTTTTCGACCTTAAATTTTAGTTGATAAGTTGATACGAGGTTTGAGATTGCACGAAAGAATATTCAATTATGTACGAAATGTCTACGGTAACTCAATTCAATATGGACCTATATAGCTGAAACTTCCTTCACAACTTAAACATATTGAAAGGATGTTTGTCAAAGTAAGGATACTTCAACTGAAGCGCGTAACCGACACACAAATTTTGCGGAATATTGTAAAATTTCGCGAGCTCTTGTAGCGGAAAAGAATCTTTAAGCTCTACGATTCTGCGCTTTGCGAGACCTTGGCCATCGCAGACAGTGACCGTCTCATCAATCTATTCTCACATTACATATTACGTCATTGGATCTACCAGCGGTACTTTCCTTAAGCCTACCCAGCACACTCGACTGACCAGTTGCGGGCCTTACCGGAGCTTGGGACATTTCCCGGTGGACTGCCGACCATTAAGTGAATCAGAGGTGGGACGGGCCTCCGAATCAAGCGGTAATATATTTTTTTTCTCGGGCTGGTTTGAGTTTACAAATCCACCGCTGTATTTAAATATTCAAATATCATGTTATAATTAAGGAGATAAAATGATAATACAATTATTGGATCAATGTATAATAGATTTACGAGATAAGTTTGAATGTATTTTAAAGAACAAAAATCTTCAGATTCCTTAAATGTCATCTAACTACTATGACAAATCAATGTATCATTTTAAGCTTTAATATTTTTCTACATTTCGCATTGCTGAATTTTCTTGGCTACCTTATAATCTTATTCCACCATAAGGGAAATGAATATTCCACCACTCAAACTATTTCGAATTTTTCGAGTTCAACAACATTGCAGTTCGTCAACTGGGATTTCGATTCGATGTCCCACAACTTTGGATATACAAATTAGTACTCATTCAATAATTATAATTGAAAAAAAAATTGTTCGGTAACGAGTCTCATAATCGAATGATGAAACGTACACCAAAACAAGATGTCGGCCAGTAATGTTTTGACGATCGAGTGAAGAAACAGAGGGATTTAGTGAGCGGGAGAGAGTCAGAGGGACAGAGTGCACGAGTTCGTTGGCTCACGCCAAGTAGAATGGAATAATTATTAAATCACTGGTCTCGTGGGTGCACAAGCGCGCGTGCTCCGATTACTCAGTTTGGTAGTGGTCGTATAGTCGTGCTGTAGAGGAAAGTCGGCAGTGGGTTATATAGTTGGAGTTGCGCCAAGTGCAGGGTAGCAATGTGACTGCCATCCGCAGAAAGTCCGTGCTTTTTTGTTACATTTCTCGTTGGCATCGGTGTGCAAGGATGCGCGCCCCTTCGTTACCAGGAGATTCTAGGACGCAGGAATAGTTCCGGGGTTCCGCCGACCCTCTTAATTTCTGTTTAATTCATAAAAGGGGATAGACGAAACGACGAAGATAAAGGAAATGGTAAAAAGAACGAGAATGATAGTGAAAGGAAAGAAGTCGGAGAGAATGGACGAATGACGGAAGTAGTCCTGAAACGTCGGAAACCTTTTCATCTTTTATAAACGAGGAGTAAAGAGGGGGAGGTGGAGTAGGATTCTTTCATTTGTGCTCCAGCGCTCGCGCATCAACCACTTGCTCTCGTCGCGTGACTGAACCTTCTTTATCGCCCTCTCCCTCTTTTCTCTTCTCTCTGCACTCTTCCGCTCTCGTATATGTATATTGTAGTTATAACGGTACAGCAAGACTACAGTAGCACTTTGTATCAATAATCATTTTCCTTCAGTTATTGTACTCCTTTTATCTTCATTTAACCTATTTGATAGTTATTTAGTACACGTAGATATTTGTTATATATTGCTCTAATGTGTTGGATCACTTGCTTCAATTTTTTGGATCAAAAGAGTGTGTATGGGAGTGTGGGTATCATATACATAATTAAGATTCAAACGTGTTCCGCGCATAGTTGACTCCATATACATATAGTCAAAGGTATAACTTAAAAAGCGTGAAGCCTTAGCTTCAATTTAAGATTTTTCAAATCCCGTTTCAACGACTGGTCATGTTAATTTTAATGAAGGCCTGCTAACTCTGTCCAAGCAAGACGCAATCCTTCAGGCGTCCGGTGGTCAAAATTTATTTGAAATGTCGTATATCGTAGGGACCAGAAAGGACTCTATGCGTAAAGGTTGACATAGACATGATGACACGAACCTCCAAACGACGTCGTTGGTATTATTTGTAATTTTTATACAGGATATAAAGGGCTTATTGTCAGGGACTACCAAGCGCCTGGTCAGATACACGCCAGTCGAGTAATTGGTTAAATGAACCTCGGATTTGGTTATCGCGGCCAAGTACTTTGTTGTGAAATGGATACGCGCGAAATTTGTCAAGCGGACAATATATAAAAGACGAACCAATTGAATTTGCGCGGTACATAGTTTAAAATTTTTTTTGAAAATAACGTAAGTCACAATCGTGCATACAGATACAGATATAGCGTATGACTCTTCCATATACATTCTTGATACACTTTACGTACGAATTTGAAACTACTTTCCCTAAGGCTGGAATAGTCTAGTGGGTATAAGGCGCAGCGGTCGCGATATATAGTCTAGAGCAGGGGTCTCCAAACTTTCCAGCCTTAGGGCCATACTGATTACTCCAGTAAGTTCCGAGGGCCAAAACCATATTATCATTGTTGCTGGTGGTAAAAAGTGAAATAGTCCAAAATCTGTCCGCGGGCCGAATGTGGCCCGCGGGCCGTAGTTTGGAGACCCCTGGTCTAGAGGGACACAAGATCGACTTCCGAAATCGTCATAAAATGTCGGACACTTTTTGTCACAGATTGATTTATATTCAATTTGTACCTACCAGTGTAATGAAATATGTATATATAGTTTATTTAATAATTAATATATAGTTAACTTAAAGAGAAAATTAATTCGGTTAATTCTCTACCTACAAAACATGATCAGGACATGATCATGACCTTATCAGGTTCTCATCCAGGTCTAACCAAAGCCTAATCAGTTTGTCATCCGGTCTTGAATCAGGACCATATTTGCAATAGCCTTACTTATTCTGCACCAAATGGACTTGGCCTGATCAAGGCCAAATATGTTTGGTTTCGTGAACACTTCCAGTTCTTCGGCGTGTATAATCTTCTAACGATATATAAGTTCCGAAGAAGAACGAAAAACCGACAGATGTTCAAACATATGACGACGTATGAGTGTCGAGCTTCCTCGTCTAGTATTTTTGTAGTATTTTCAGTGAAAACATGTAAGGATACTCATTACAATTTTCGAAAGTTCTCCGTAATATTACTTCTAACTTAAAGTGATTGACTCAGTCTACAGCTTGAAATGCTGAACCGTAATAGCATTGAATATTATGTTAGTACGAAGCAAACGCGGTAAACCAATAATAAATTGTAAATAAATATTTTGAAACCGAACGATTATTATTATTATGATTATGTGTAACGTGCTAGTTTACAATTTGCACTTCTATTCTACAGGAATCAGTCTGAAAATTAATTTCAATCAGTGTTAGTAGCATTTCATGTCTGGATAGTTATGCCTACTGATTACATTTGACCGTACGGTACAGGAAAACATTTCCAAATATCCAACTTGTCCCACATTTTTATTTCTCCTATGTTCGCCGGGCTGCGGAGTGTAAGAGGTTGACGAACACTGGTGTAGAACGCATTCCCAAACTATTTCAAGTTGTATTACTACGAAATTTAATTCACCTACAGGAAATTACAACCCTTCATCGCATTTGCACTCTTAACTTTTAATTCCCCTCAATTTTAATCGCGAGGTTTTGGCATAGGATAAACTGAATTTATACGCTTTGCTCTTGCTTTTTCAAAGGAACTTTGTTTTCATGATCATTTTTTCTTCGAGATTTCAATGTGCGAATACTAAAAAATGGTCTAAAAAGTCCAGAAAACACATCTTAAATAAATATTCAGTATTCATAGATATGTGATTGTGTGGTCGTGTACGTACGTTGACGCGTATATGGCGCGTGCGTGCCTTTCCCGCGGACGTGCTCTTGAATCTTTTATAGCTCGAAAACGAGTTTAACGATTGTGCTAAAAGTTGTGACGCAAGTGATACCCCGTAGTCATTTTCCTCTATCAGTGACACTTTTTGTTAAAATTAATGCTGTAATAATAATTTTAAGTTTATTTTTTAAATTCAAACTACCTAAACACGCTAAAGTGTGCAAATTTCGAGTTATCGGACTGAATCTTTCTTCACAAGTGTAGTTATGATTTAGGTATATTTATATTGCATTTGGCTTGAATTGGTAAAATGTTGAAAACTTAGACATTTTTTTAAAAACTACTACGTTTGATGTAACTTATGCAACTCGAGAACGACTTCACGTATTGAGTATAAGTTGAGCCCACAATTAGAACAGCCGATCGTCCACTTCCCGATCGTCGCAAGGAAGTTAATTAAAATGGACAGTCTCTAAAATTTTAATAAAGTTAACATTTTCTTTTTTTTTTTCATAAAATGTCGTAAAAATACTATCAGGGGTACAAATTGAAAATGCGGGTTTGATAACAGATGGCGTTACTAACGCTATACGCATCAGGCAGTACTGTGACTATGTTCATGTCAAAGCTACGTCTTATAGCTTTAATTTTCAGTATGTGTCAATTTGTCGCAGTGTCAAATTCATAGTTTTTTTGAGCTCTCAATATGTCGAGTTTCGTGCCAACAAAACAGCATTTGCGGGAAGTTTTAATTTACTTCTTTAATTTGAAGAAAAGTGCTGCTGAAGCACATCGATTGGTCTCCGAGGCTTATCCGAGTCATGTTCCATCGGTTTCAACGTGCGAGAGATGGTTTGTGCGGTTTAGAAGTGGTGATTTTGACGTTGAGGACAAAGAGCGGCCGGGCCAAGTGAAAAAGTTTGAGAATGCTGAATTGGAGGCAATACTCAATGAAGACTCGTGTCAAACTCAACAAGAGCTCGCAGATTCATTGGGAGTGACACAACAAGCCATTTCCCATCGTATAAAAGCCCTCGGAATGATCCAAAAGCAAGGACATTGGGTGCCGTATGAGCTGAAGCCGAGAGACGTCGAGCGCCGTTTTTTTGCATGCGAACTGCTGCTCGAACGGCAAAAACGGAAGGGTTTTTTGCATCGCATTGTCACTGGTGATGAAAAGTGGATCCATTACGATAACCCGAAGCGCAAAAAATCATATGGTTACCCCGGCCATGCATCATCATCGACGGCCAAACCAAATATTCACGGCGCCAAGCTCATGCTCTGTATTTGGTGGGACCAGCTGGGTGTGGTGTATTATGAGCTATTGAAATCGAACGAAACCATCACAGGAGCACTATACCGAACTCAATTGATGCGTTTGAGCCGCGCACTCAAAGAAAAACGGCCACAATACGAGCAAAGACACGACAAAGTAATTTTGCAACATGACAACGCTCGGCCACATGTTGCAGCGCCGGTCAAAACATACCTACAAACGCTGAAATGGGAAGTCTTACCCCACCCGCCGTATAGCCCAGATATTGCTCCTTCCGATTACCACCTTTTCCGATCGATGACACATGGCCTAGCTGACCAGCGCTTCCATTCTTACGAAGAAGCCCAAAAATGGGTCGATGACTGGATAGCAGCCAAGCCGGCCGAATTTTTTCGCGACGGTATCCGTAAATTGCCAGAAAGATGGGAAAAAGTTGTGGCTAGCGATGGACAATACTTTGAATAATTCATTTGTTACCATTTTTTCAGAATAAACGTTCAAAAATAGAAAAAAATCCCGCATTTTCAATTTGTACTCCTGATAGCTTGTGTAAATTTCAATATTTATTTCAATTACAGTTTGAAACCATAGAACTCAAATTTTTTATACAAGTGTAATTATTGTCAAGGTTGGTTGGTATTGAGTTTCTCTGGGACTTACGATGTACTTATATCAAAAGTTATGAAATTGGTTATTTTTGAAAAATAATTGATTTACAAATAACGAGCACATAAACTAGTGTATGCAATAATTGAAAAACCCTATAAAGTATAACCTTGCACATTGCTTTCTTAGTATTTTCCATTTTTAATGAAGCTTCCTCTATGCGGAATCATCAATCGATCAACGTACTTCCTGATTAAGGTGACTTTGTAAGAGATGAAAAATAATGAGGAAGCAGCGTGCAAGGTTTTACTTTCCAGGCTTTTTTGATCAAATAGCAACCGTGCTGAAAATATATCAGAATTTATCATTAATTCACCATATACATACTAGCATCAACCTAATAGCCGATGCAATATTATCGAATGCAAAGCCTGGATGTAAAAGCTTTTCAATGGCAATAAAATGTATAAAATATTCCAAAAGTCAATATTTTTTATTAATTTTGATTGCATATAGATACATCGTTTGGCCATATCATTGACATACAATGCCAACGACCAAGAGGATGACGTCGACAACGACAACGATGAGAAACGAGCTCGGCGTAGCGGCACGCGAATCATCGAACCGGACCGTGCGCACCAGGTTCCCGGATGGCTTAATTGGGTGGCGTCAATTAGCGAGCGTGCTCGTTAGCGGTAAACGGCTGCTTGAATCTCCTCGCGCAAACGAGAGCTTCCCCTTGAGGATCACGGGTGTTTATAGTTGGCATTATAGTATATAGTAGGGAGACGTACACTGGGAGGTCGCCGCGCCGATAGAACACATCATAATCTCCCTCGTTGAATCGTCGAGGCGCTCGTACTGTATACTTCTACCGGCAACCAGTTCGTTTTATATTGCTGAGCTATATATATATATACACTCGGTTTCTAATAAATAAACGTACGTGTGAGCCTGACGAGATTTGCGTGTAAGTGGCACGTACGCGTCCTTAGACTTTGTGTGAGCTCCACAATATCATATCCTTTATACTCGACTGAGTGATTTCTATTACTCGTACTATCAGATATTACCTACAAGTTTCTGCTCAACGAATCTTGAAGATGCATATATAGTATATGTACGAGAATGGACGCGTGCTGATAATATCTGTGCGATTTGCGAGTTTCTCTCGAATTGAGAGTTCACCGGTATAATTACGGGAGCGATGCATCTTTAAATTTATCGAATGTAAAATCTCTTTACCCCTTCGCATATCCAGCGAATCATTTTATATATACAAATCATGGGAGTTCGTATATGATGAATGGCTGTATAGGATTCTCAGCATAATATGTAAATTCAAATATCCTGTGGTATTGTTGAGTGGGAAGTTGAATGATTAACGATAGCTGTTAATTATTTATTCAAATAAATAATAATTTCATTTATTGAAAATTCATAAATTTACAGTCATTTATGAATGATCTCTTCATCACGCAAAGTCAATACGATCACTGTGACTTTCCATTACTACAAATTGTATATGCTACTGCTGTGAAATCTTTATTAGTTATTTTGTCTCGTTAAAAAATATTGATGTTGAGAAAAAAACGTTAAAAATTGAATAGTCCAAATAAAAAGAACGATGTAAAGTTAAACTTTCCACGTTGCTTCCTTATTATCTTGCATCTTTGACAAAGTCATCTGTATGAGGAAGTATGTCGATTGATTTTGGGATCCATACAGAAGAAGCTTCGTCAAAGCTTGGAGTAGATGTATGGTCAAGATAATTTAGAATCTTTATGTCACGTACACAATCGTAAGATGCACTTTATAGTCGGAAAATACTTCGAGGATGCGTACGAGTGTATAAATGTCCCCATAGACGTGGAAATTAATGAAAATGCGTCAAATCGTATCTACGTTGGTGTCAGTGTTTGTCAATAAATGTTATACCTAATGCTGTTTGATGTTGTCCATTTCTATAAAAAAATGTTAGCTTAATAACTGTAAAATTTGCACGAGCTAGAGAACGAAGAAATGTTTTTCTAACTATTAAAATCATCATCAATTCAGGCCTCGATTTTCATCAAATTCAATAATGAAAATTGTTTGATATTAGTGTAACACATTCCAGATCAATTATTTGAGTCATTTACGACTTAGAGCCGTTATATTTTTTAAATCCTCGTCAATCATTAATATTACTAGAGCAAAACGGTAAAACGTCCCATTGGGACATTCTAGAAGGCACTTGCAGGATTGATAAGGAAAATGGACGCGACACGAATGAAAGGTAAATAATGAAACAGGAACAGAAAAACAGGAAGAAAAAGAAGAAAAAAAGATTAATACCAGTTACAATATAATGAAAATTTTTAAATAGCGTGACAATTTGAAATTTTCATATGCTTGCATTTCCCTCTATGGAAAATAATTATCTCAATTCTGGTTTCCTCATAGAGAAAGTAGTATTAACATTTGCAATAGAATCGAAAATTTAGTAAAATTGCAAGTTTCATAAGTTTAAACCTCTCGATCGATTCTCACCAAATTCAAGAATTAGTATTCTTGTACCCTAGCCAATTTGTATGCCAAGTTTGATTGATAAACATTTACAAAAGTTAGAACGAAAATAGTTTCTTTCGAAACGTTACGAAAACCCATAATTCTATAAAATTTAAACGCCTCGATGGATTCTTGTCAAACTCAATACCGAACGTTATTGTTCCCTGGCTTATTCTTGTAGAAAGTTTTAGCTCGATAAGTCAAAGTTTGAGAAAGTTAGAGGGATAACACTATTTTTTTCAAAAAATTCAAACAACCATATAGCGAGACACCCTTTAGCGATCCCAGCCTATCTCAGCCCTTCCTGCCAATTGTACTGCACAGGTACAATATTTAAATATCTCGCGCGCCAATTAATGACTACCAAATGTTGCAATTAGTCTACCAATCATTAGGGCATCTTCTTGTTTCGATTGAAACCTCGTAGAGCACAAATGTTTGAGATTTACAAATTTTATGTAGTAGAACGTGAGAACGTATTTTGTCTGTATCTACATTTAGACCAATCTCAGCCTTCATCTTAAAATGTTAGCCCTCGGTCAGTAACAAAAACTTTAATGCACATTTTTCTGCTACATTTAATCTTTCTGTACAACTATAGAGTTGTAAGACATAATTCACCGTTTTTCTTTTACATTTGAAAGAATAATTATTGCGGAGTAATTCGCGATGGGAAAATTCTGCTATCTCTCTCGCATGCATGACGATCTGACAGAAAATAATAAATTTTTCATGATACCTAGTTTGTTTTTATTATTTCAATACTTTTGTCAAGGTCGAGTTTGACTATAATTAATTTAATTTAATTATTATTCCTTATATATTTATGGTGTTGATAATAAATCTCGATTAAAAAAAACACGACGAAACTCGAGAATTAGAAAAAGTCGTCGTCGTCGTCGTCGTCGTCGTCGTCATCGACAAGGTGGCTGAGCTATGGGTTTGGCCCCACGAAGCTCCTCCGTTGTTATGCGTGCGGACGGTGTATTGAGGTATTACCCCAAGGTTTGTCTGAAACTGTATGGTACTTCGTGCATGAATCTCGTTATGAGCGCGAGGAATACCTTGCTTGAGTTTCATTTACAGTTTCATTAACAAGGAGGGCTCTTGTTCTTTAATAAGGACACAATCGTTTCTTTAAACAAAAGTAGTTGATAATATAACCCGGAAAAAGTGGGATATGGGAGGAACAATTCGAAAAAATGCGGGGCGCCTGTGCCAGAATTCGAACCCGGTACCATCCGATTGGCGGTCGACTGCTCTGACCACTGAGCTAGTATGCTAGGCCGCTTATCACATAAACTTAATTCGAATTGTCCTCATATATTGAATATTCCACTGCACGTTACAATAATGCATGTCCTCGCTGTTGAGAATATCTTCTCCCAAATCCCTTCGCTGATAATAGAATAGAATAGAGTAATCAGAGTAAAGGGTTAAGTACGGCACTTTATTGTTGCTTCGTATTTTTGTATTATTGAGCTATGTAATTTATTTATGAAAGAAAGTGGTACAGACGGCAAAGGTAAATCGAAATTTGTACTTGAAGTACCGTTCGTACGCATTAGGAGAGAAGTTGCGCAATGCACTGACGAAATTTGTCGGTGACAGACAAATGGTCTTGCGTGGATATGACAGCAACAGTATTCCTAACATGCAGTTGATAATATCCACAAACTGGAGGACTTACGATTAGTTATGTTCTGTACTATTTTGGATTTATTAGTTTCTTGAATGAAGGTAACTGTACGTGATGTGCCTACATGACCTGTGTTAAATTGCTGGCGTAACTCGGTGTCTGGGTATTCATTGTTGAAGGCATGAGGATCGCAAGGGGTCTAGGTTTTTCCTCAACAGCTTGCAACTCGGTCCGTCGAAGCACAACAGCGTTGAATTACTAGCTTGGGTCCAACGTCTGAGAATTCGTGTAACGCTGAAGAATTTCTATAACGAGGGTATGGGTTATGACGTATGAGGGTATAACGTTGATCAGTTGTAACAACTCTGTTATGTTTTGTAAGATCAAATCTGATATTAAGATGTCACAGTAAAGATCGGAACATAAATCAAGGTCAGAAAAATGTTGAATACCTCAGCATTCTTATTAATATCGGAAAACCCTCTTTACTCTTAAAAACTCTTTATCAAAGATTTAAAGGGTTCTTGCAATTGAGTATTTCTTATAAAATCACTGTCAAATTCAATATTTTTGTTTAAATTCATAATGCGCACGACAGAAAGAACGGGTTATCGGTTACGTATGTAACATCAGAGCGACTAGGAGATGACAGAATTCGTACGATGTTATATAAATTGAATATAAAGGGCCAACTATTAATTGTTGGTCCATGTTACTATTTTTACAGTTACCGTTACTACCTTTCATTGGTTTTTCTATAAAAATAATCCCCGCAACTATAAAAATGTCGTATGGACTAGCAATTGGTAGTTGTCACTTAATAGTTGCCAGATGTATCATGAGTTCCCACACAGAAAAGAATAATATCGAAAGATATATCCATAGATATAGGTATACAAGATATATACCGAGGAATAGAACTTTTTGTCGTGAGGTATAATTTATATATCTGAGATATATTTCGAAATATATTTTTTAGGATATATCCGGTTGATATACATATAAAAAAATATAGAAGATATATAACTGTTTACCGTTATATGTATATAATAACATATCCTGTATATATCTCGAGCATATTTTATTTCCATGAGGATTCACTGAGTGTGCTTTACTGTAAAATTTTAATCCGTCGAGATGAAAAACACTTACAAATCGATTCATAATAATAATTAATAAACTGCTTTCACTGTAAAAAAAAATGCGGTGCTAGAATAAATACGACTTCAATACCACCGTGTAGTTCTAATAGGTTCATTAGTTTAGTATATATAGCCTCAGTTCAAAAGAGTGGTGTAAGAAGTTGGTGTTATCGATTAATACGTAAAAAGATAACTCCAGAATGTGCAGATGAGAACTCTATCTAGTGCCTATTTGCACCGTTAAAAGAATACACGAAAATGTTGTGGATGGTCGATTGTACCGTTTCCTAGGCACTTGTCAGCGTATAAGGTACCCCAGCAGAAATAAGGAGACCAATGCTAAAGCGTGTAATGGCTACCAAGCGATGATAATCACCTCTGGTTAACCGCTAAGCCATTGCTGACTGATAGCGGTGGTCAGTTGTCACTGGCCTACTATAGGCTACCAATGGTATACCATGACTGGACCATTTGTCCTTAGTCCTAATCATTTTCTTCGCATATGTAAATAATGGCAGCCAGTCGTGAATAGACGTGGTCTACCCAGATATCATGATTGCACACTCGCGTCATGTATATCATCTATTCCAAAATATTAACGATTCAAAAATATCGTGATTAAAATAGAGACAAATGCCGTACGAAGAAAAGTAAATGTACACAATACGGATGGTGAAAGATCCGATACGAATGGTGAACATAACCACACTTTTGATAGTGAGTGTAATACATGAATCAGTTCCTCACATAAAAATGAGGCTGCGATATTCACCAACAAATGTTTCAGTGAAAAAATGTTTCGATACAAGCGTGAAATTACAATCATAACCTTTCCACTGCACTATACAACATTGTTGTGGATGCAATAAAACAATGTGTCACAAGTTGCCAATCGCACATGGTTTTTACTCAGTACTTACATATACACATTATATAAGCGTATTAGCGCTACATTCGATTGATAGCCACTGAAACATTGTTTTATTGAATCTATTTGCATTTTTTTCAGTTTATTAATGAATGTTAGCTGTTACTGAGTCTGGACACAAAGCTGTAATAGCGAGTATTGCTCCTAGAATGGTGACCATCTCTGGGCAGTCATGTTTACCGTTATTGGGTTTGTGGTCCAAGAGTAAATACTATTCGTATCCAATATTGGTTGGCAGTACTGGTCTTAAGTTATCATTCAGCGGTTATTCCAGTAGTGAACCAATGCTGGTTGCCATTGCCGTGCCGTTACTGAGAGACTGGTCGCATCGGTGGCTAGCATGCCAGTCTAGTACAGCCGATTACTGGAAGGCTCGGATTCGATTCCCGCTGAGTCTAAAATATTTTTCGTGAGCAGCAGTGCGCTAGGTGCAAATCGCGCAACGTTGTTCAAGTAAACATTCGATCTCGGGGGACAATCAGTGAAGCCGGCTACACTGGCGTAGGTTTTCGGTGGTTTTTCTGTACTCTGGGCGAATGCGGGAGTTTCCACTTCTCATCATCAGCCAGTTCCGCACTAGTTCCGTAATTGGAATTCGTTCCATGTGTAAGTAATGTAAATAAATAAATAAATAAATAAATAACCACAAATAGAGTGAATCACATTTTCGGTATACTACATCCCGAGTAGAAAAATGTTCCGGCTGCCATATGTTTTATCAGGCCAACATCCGGTATGAGTCCGGCGGCCTGTTCAGGCTCGCGAGCCTGAACAGGCCGCCGGACTATTGCCTGATGTGCACCAGTTCAGGTACCAATAAGGCAGACAACATCAGATTTGCCGGAGTTCCACCGGAACTGGGCCACTTTCGGACTTAATAAAGCATGCCAGATGTATTATCTTTGATACCGCCAGATCAGGCCCCAAGAAGAAGTCCGTTAGATTTACCGGATCACTAAAATTTGTATAATTTCAGTTCAGGGCCAAATCAGGAAAGGATCGTGTATCTATAATATTGTGATATATATTTTTCGAACAGTTTTTATTTTCAACTTTGTACAAATCCTAGCAGTATTCGTAACAGTTTTTCGACGTATCATTTCAAGAAAGTGTGCAATTCTTAATGCAAAAGAGAAATAACATACATTTTTTCTTCTATGTCGTTTCGTGTATACTGAGCATCGCAAGCTTCAAATCGATCGATGACAACGACCGCGTTTTAAAAATCGTCGTTTTTTTACTTGCCACATTTTAAATGTTTCCGAATCACAAGGATATATGAACATCGATTTGATTACGCCGAAAATTTTACCATTCACTTTGACGGCGTTTGACTCTGGTAATTTACATATTTCGTTTATCTCCAAAATCATTCCATCACGTAAAAGAACCGCGTTGTGAGGAGCTCTGCTTGAAATAATGAACGATTTATATTTAACTTTCTTGATTCTTACAAGGAGAGGCCGCCTACTCGTCATCACAGATTTCGCTCAAATTTATACCATATGTAGGGCTTGGCTAGAAATGAAAGTACTCAAAGTGGAAACTCCAGATGGCCAAGCGTTTAGAAAATAAAATCTTTGACGCAGCTCTGGCACCGTAAAAGCCATTTATGGACTTGTATGAGCTCGGACTTGTAATGCGATGGTCGCAGGTTCGATTCCCCGTGCGGAGACTTTTTTTCTAGCTCTTTCCCAATTTTTATAATATTCATGTCGCATTTAAGCGAAGTGATAAATAATTAATTTTATTTATTTATTTATTTATTTATACGCAAAAGGCATAGATAAGGAAAAAAAGATAACATATTCATCAGGCCCACATCAGGCGCTTTATCCTGGCCGGTTTACGTGCGCGTTACACCACGGATCATGGCCATATCGATGTGCCATATCCGGACCGGAGTTAATTCTCCGGCGCTCCAAGTATGGGCCGGATTCTAACCTGATGAAAATTCTACTCGGAATGATCGGTGTACTTTCAACAATGAAAAGGTGTTAACTTTCACACCAGTTTTGTTCACCACCGTTGCAGTTTACGCCGCAAATATTTCATAGTGTAAATTATACGAACGCAATCACAGTTATTAATTCTAATAATGTTTATTTCACACCAAATGAAATTATTGATTCTCGCCCAGTGTGGAAAAATGAAATTATTTGTAGGTTTTCACGAATTATAGTTGTCGCCCTGCAATTCATAAGAGAGGAGACTGCGTCCTCCTCTCGGAGACTGCCATCTCCGTTCGAGATGTACACAGAAAAATCCCAGCTAAAAAGGTTTCGAAGGCAGAACGTGAAAAGCATATCTTGCCCAACAAATCTCTACTCAGGCTATAGGTTCTCCTGAAACTACTTTTGTTAAAGGCAACAAAAATTTGGCTAGATTGACCCTTTTATTTGAATAACAAAACTTTTTTTCAGATTGCAGGATCAGATTCGAACGTCACATGTATTTAAAAGCTGCATTGGCATACAGCAAGTTGTACACAATTCAGAGCTCTCAGATCTCGATAACGAAGATCCCGAAAACAAGTCGATCCGGAAAATCTTGGAACGTAGAACCGTGCAAACTGGAGTAGGACATATAATTCGGATTTACATAGACTTTCATCGATGCAAGCTTCTGCGACAGATATGCATATACATACACGAATGTCTGATGCATGTATATCCTACTACTCTAGGTAGCTAGTTTAAACGATTGGTCTGTTGATCCTCGTCGGATTCACAGAATGCAGTCAACTCCCCGTGTAGCAACGTATAAACGGTATAGTTGCTTTGGTCGAAAAGGAATAAGGTCGTAAGGGCATGCAGTCACTATATAGCGAGGAGAGGGCAAACTGCTCGCGTGCTTAGTAGCTCGTCCTGTGATAATCAGTTGATGTGGCAGCTAAGGCAGGATATCGAGTAGAAATCGCTGAGGCTTTTGCTGCAGAAGGCGACTGATGGTTCCCTAAGAGGTCGTGAACGTCGGATTCGATAATATAAAAAGAACTTTGCTGATGTGGCAGGAAGACGTATCGATACATCGCTTGAAAGATAAGATTAGTAAAGTAGAATCACATTTTTCGACGAGAAAAAAACCACATCGGTAATATTTTATCGGATAACCTGTATATTTTGTGATTGGTTTGAGTCAATAACTTCAATCTGGCTTACGATTGATGAATAATTGATCCAACATTGGTCCGGTTGACTTTATAGCATCGATAAAAATCGACGTACAAAACGCATGCATGTTAACGAGTTCAGTATTATACGAATTGATTTTTATACAAAATGGTTATCCAAAATCATTGACTTAGAGCATAAATGCACTAACAAAAAGTATTATGACAAGAATCTGTAATAGATACCAATACCGTTCCAACTGCAGAATCCTATATGGGATATTATGAACGAAACGTTCTAGCAGCCAATGGTCTTTCAGTCTAATTGTAAGTGTCATCGTTTACAATGTTTGGCAGTAGCGGAATTGTCTAACGAGTGTACATAACAAAATAACGACTACCCTATCGATCGCTTTGTATATGATTTTGCTAACTTTTGAATATATCGAAGCCCCGAGCTCCATTTGTCGATTAAATTTCAACACACGGCAACAACTCCTAATACACATAGACAGAAAAGCTAGGTCAAGGAGATCTGAGAGATGTACGTGGTCGGCATAAGTTTCGAGCCGCTAACACCAGTGTACAAATATGCACACGATGCCTGCCAGGTCGTCCGTCGTTTTAGCAGTTTGTCTTTGGCATGAAAGTACTGAATTCTCATAACAACCGGAAAGCTTGCCCAAGCCCTACTATGATTCCATTAAGCTTAATGGAATATTTACACAGAGTCGTATGTTGACTCCGAGTTGAACTTTGAACGTTGAGTACAATAGAGTATGCAATACTTCTTGTGCTTTCTGCTGAGGTGTCCATCAGAACATGTCGACGGTCAGAGCTGAACTAACTTTAGAGCCACCGGGGCTGAAGCCCCAGTGCCTTCACAAGCTCCCATATTAAAAAAAAATTTATAAATGCGAAAAATGTTTTAATTATTTGAAGGAAAAAATATTTTCATTTCTCCTCTGCATCTTCAATTGTTATTAATTTATAAAAATATATAACATGACGAACTCGTTAAACCTAAACATGTCCAAAGTAAATGCGAGCGCGCATTTTTTTTTACTGCTCAAAGCCAATACGCTTTGTTGAGCCTGTAAGGGCTTCGGCCATGCGGGACTCGTATTCAAAGCCCGGTGTAAATAAACAAACAACAAAGCTGGGCGGTCGTCGTCTATTCTTTCGGATTGTATTATAGTATTTTAGTTGTTCTTACACAATGTTGACCTGCTGGTTACAGTGTCGCAATAATCGGATTTGTATTTCATCTCAACAAGATGCGTGTGTCGAGTCATCTGAGTGATTGAATTATTGACATTAA
This sequence comes from Cylloceria caligata, assembly GCA_963942595.1. Classification (NCBI taxonomy): domain Eukaryota; kingdom Metazoa; phylum Arthropoda; class Insecta; order Hymenoptera; family Ichneumonidae; genus Cylloceria; species Cylloceria caligata. Next base: position 14,526,618 of record OZ012711.1, on the reverse strand, counting down.
ACCTTCACGTCGGGTGCCTCGCATAACAAACTGTCCATCGCAATTCAGCAATAGATTACTTTCGAGCACGAAGTACGAAAATTGTGAATAAAAATGTAGTCGGTAACGCTATATTTTGCACTGCTTGTCCAAGTTCTGACTTTTTTTATAAATATGATAATAGAACGAATGATTAAATCGCAGAATCTGTAGTAGAACACATAATGATGGCTTTGGTTCTTTCCGACTGTGGGAAAAATGTACTGTTACGTGTGTATAAATTGATAGCCACTCAAAAGACAAACTTACTCGGGATGGGTATATAACGACTGGAAACATGCATACATTACGATCAAAAAGTACCCGGAATTTGTTAATAAAACGAAAACGGTTTAATTATTGATCGATATTTATTTTATTCCCTTCAAAGTAATCTCTATCATAAGCAATACACATATTCCAACGCTTCTTTCTATCTTTAAAACACTTTTTATAGGCCGATTTTGGAATCGCCTTCAGCTCCTTCTGCGAATTCTCCTTTATCGCCTCAATCGTCTCAAAATGATTTCCGCGAAGTGGTAACTTGAGTCGTGAGAACAGGAAAAAGTCACACGGGACCATGTCAGGTGAATACGGAGCTTGCGGAACGGTATTAACGTTGTTTTTGGTCAAATAGTCTCGTATAAGATGAGATGTGTGAGTCGGTGCATTGTCGTGGTGAAGAAACCACGAGTTGTTTCTCACGCTCACCAAGATCGGCTGCTGTCTCCCTGATGCTCACACGACGATCTTCGAGCACAATTTTCTTATCTTTTTCGATATTTTCGTCAGTCACAGAGGTGGATGGACGACCGGAACGAGGCAAATCATCAACCACAGTACGGACTGCTTTAAGCTCTTTATACCACTCATATGCTGTTTTCGACATTGTCGAGTCCCCGTATGCTGCCGTTAACATTTTCATCGCTTCCGCACCTGATATTTTGTTAGAAACACAAAATTTCAGGCACACTCTTTGCTCAACTAAATTCGACATAGCGAAATTCGCAGAGTACACCAAACAATGACGTGTTTACAAAGCTATTACGCACAAACTATCTGACACATTGCGCTTAAAAGTCACATGTAAACAACTGACAGATGTACTAACCTAGAAAAAAAATGATTTTGACAATATCTTAAAGGTGGCTCGTTTAAATGAGAAATTCCGGGTACTTTTCGATCGTAAGGTATGCACGTATGTTGGAACTTTAGGTCTCGAAGAATCGCCTGGAAGTTATCACTATTTTAGCGAAACGAGAAATAAAGGGTGCATTGAAGAGAATTTAGCAAGACAAGAAGCGGAGCAATGTTAATTTTGACGCAAGGTTTCGATGCAAGTACGACGAAATACGATAAAATTTACTGCAGGGCGTAATATAAGTTAACTGGGTCACCGAGATATAAAAATATCTCGGGAGTTTTCAATTTTCTGGCCTATTTCGATACATTTCATTCAACTCATTCGCAAGAAAAAGCAAATAACGGAGGTTCCCACGTCAACTATCTGTTATCAAAAATCTGTGAAGAATATAATGCTTTAATAAAAAAGAGAAAATAGTATTCAGTATCAGTTGATTCAATACCTGATGAAGTTAAAATCGACTAGGTGACAATAGTTGTACGCTATATGAAAGCATGTGTCGCAAACTAATAATATCTCACATTTGTTAAAAATTAGGGTCGCACTGGTTCTGTCATAATAAATACACTACTTACATTTTTGGATTCACATAATATTGACATATACACTCCCGGACAAAAAGATAGCACACGTGTGCTATCTTTAATTTCTCATACTAGGAACATACTACAGTGATCATTCTGGGTAATATATAAAGTATACCTTTGACGAATATGTAAACTTAACACAGATTGAGCTTATTTCAATGACTTCTCATTATAAAAACATAATCAAAGAATTTAAGGCAGACAAAATGATAGCACGCTAGAAAATTAATATATATTGCATATAATACAGCCACATTTTTCGTAAAAATTACAAAACAAAAATATTTTTTTTCATAATAGTGTATCTCTATATAAAATTATCAATTTTTAGTAATGTGTTGAACCTTCTTTACTTTCAATCACTTCCAACATCCTTTTAGGCAAAGATTTATATAATTTTTTTATATGTTGTGCTAAACTTTCCTATTCAGCTGTAATGCAAGCTTTTAACTCCTCCACATTTGCAAATTGTCGTCCTTCGACATACACTGCTTGTGAAAGTATTGACCAGCAATTCTCAATGATATTGAGATCGGGTGAACAGGCCGGCCATTGAAGGGTAGAAATATTTTCATTTAATAAATAGTTTTTAATAATTTTAGCTGTATGTACTGCAGCATTGTCTTGCTGGAAGATGGAGGGCGTTGCAGCAATGCGTTCTGCATATGTATTAATTTGCATCTTGATGAGTTTAAGATAACTGGTACTATTCATTGTACCTTGAATAAATTTTATTTCCGTTTTTCCCTTATATCCGATACCAGCCCAAACCATTACTCCACCTCCACGCATTTGTCGTCGAAGTTTTGTTAGTGGCTACTTACGGATATCGCGGTAATAAAATGCGCAACCATCTGGACCATCTAAGTTAAATCTTTTCTCGTCCGTGAAGATCACTTTTTTCCAGGTACTTTTCCAACGCACGTGGTCTTTTGCGAATGATAAACGGGCTGTCTTGTGTTTTACATTCAGTGCTGGCTTTCTGGTTAATTTGCTTCGGTTTATAATTTTACTATCTTGGAGTACTCGTCGAACGTTTTGTATGTTAGTTTTAATTCCAGCTTTCGCTGCAATCTCTCTAGCAGTGGCACATGAGTTAGAAGCTGCGCGAATTATCGCTCGTGTATCGCGTTCCGATAAAGCCCTTGGTCTCCCAGTGCTTTTCCGCTTTCCATATGAGCTTGTATTTTGAAGAAAATTATATACAACCTTGCGACTACGGTTTATTTTTTTTGCAATTTGCGAGACAGACAAGTTTTCATTTTTTAGTGCTAAGATTGTACCTGTTTCACTTGCAGTCAGCTTTTTACCACGACCCATTTTACTGATAACGAAAACCGTTTTGTAATATCAGGAGAAACTATAATTTCATGACATTTCACGGTGAAAGTTCACGGAGCACTAGAGAAATATAAATATACTCTAAATGTGCTATCATTTTGTATGCCTCAAATTCTTTGTTTATATTGTTATTATAAGAAGTCATTGAAGTAACCTTAATCTGTATTATGTTTACATATTTGTCGAAGGTACACTTTCTATATTGCTCGGACTTATCAATATAGCATGTTCCTAACATGAGAAATTAAAGATAGCACACGTGTGCTATCTTTTTGTCTGGGAGTGTATGATCGCCGCGACCAATCGTATGATAGTGCTGATAAAAACGATCATCAAGTACAAAGGGATGTAAGCTCCGTAACGTGGCAAAATATCAGGCCTTCATACGCTATGTCCTACTCGCACTACGGCTTCCAGCAAGATCTCGCAGGGCCCGGGTAGGACTACTTAGGACGATATTTAATAATTTTTTTAGTTGTACTTAATTTTTTTTATTATGCGATCGGACGGATCGAGAGAGAGAGAGAGAGAGAGAGAGAGAGAGAGAGAGAGAGAGAGAGAGAGAGAGAGAGAGAGAGAGAGAGAGAGAGAGAGAGAGAGAGAGAGAGAGAGAGAGATTGATTGATTGATTGGTTTATTATGCCTTGGCAAGCTTTGGCAAAATGATACATTCAAAAGTAAATAAGACTAAAAGTAAGATTAAATATATAATAGAAATACTATAATTAGAATACAAAATATAAATGAAAATATAAACTAAGAATATGCAATTAAGAACAATCCAAACTAACATCGTTAACCCTAGCATGCATCTACATAGTTAAATAAATAAGTATAGATTCGATTCTTAAAAACTTCTAAACTCGGCGACGTAGTAATATTGGATGGTAACGAGTTCCAGAAATAAATGCCAGATAGCGAAAACCCTTCATGGTAAGTCGCTGTACGGTGAGAAGGGATGACAAAGCTTGATCGAGGCTGCCTTGAGGGTCGTTCAACTGGAGTTGTTGTTCGTATAAATAATTCTTGTATGTAGGCTGGTGTACTTTGACGGACAACCCTAAACATAGCTATACCAAGAAAGTAAAGACGTCTTGATCGTACTGTGATCCAGCCAAGTTGACGTCTAAAAGTTGTGATATGAGTGTCCCGTCGCAAGTCAAAGATAAAACGAATACAATAGTTGACAAGGCGTTCTAATTTTGTATTTAGTACATCTGATAAGTTGTGGTAGACAAGGCAGCAATAATCTAATTGAGGGAAAATAAGAGAAGTGATAAGTAACTTCCTTACTTCCATGGAAAGAGCATTGCGATGAAATTTCAACTTGTGAATAATAAAATGCACTTTTTGTGATATATGCTGTACTTGAGATTTCCACGACAAGTTACACTCCATAGTGACACCCAGATTGCGGGCTTCGTTAACGAATGGAAGAATAACACCATTTAATGTGATCGGTAATATTTCAGAGAAATCCAGCTGGCGGGTGTAAGAATTACTGCCTAGTATAAGAATCTTAGACTTGGAAATATTGAGCTTGAGACCATTTGTTACCGCAAAGTTAGCTATAGCATGGACATCTTCAGATATCGACCTAATGCCCTGGTTGAGTTGTGACGGACAACAATCAAGATAAATTTGGGTGTCATCAGCAAATATCATGTGCTGTGAATTTTGTAATGCAGAACTGATGTCATTGATGTACAGCGAGAACAAGAGCGGTCCAAGGACAGAACCCTGCGGGACTCCTGACGTCGTAGGTAGCCAGGTAGAGCAGTCTCCGTGATCATCAATAACTGCTTGAGTTCTTCCTGTCAGATATGAGAAAATCCAGTCAAGAACCGAATGAGAAAGTCCGATCTTCTTTAGTTTCAAAAGAAGTTGTAGATGCGGAACTGTATCAAATGCTTTACTAAAATCAAACAAAATTAGGATGGTCATGCGTCTTCTATCTATATTACGCCTAACATCTTCGCAAATACGCAGAAGGGCTGACTGAGTGCTGAACCCACTACGGTATCCTGATTGACGTGCATCAAATATCTTGTTGCTATCAATCCAATCAGTCAGTTGTCTATGAATAAGCCGCTCAAGTATTTTCGACACTTCAGACAGATTAGCTATTGGTCGCGTATCTGATGGTGAGAGAGGCTTTTTTATTTTAGACAAGGGCCGAAGAAAAGCTTTCTTCCAGTACTGAGGAAACTCTGAAGATACAAGAGAGAGATTAAACATAGCTGTTAGGATAGGGCAAGATACCGTAAGCGATTTAAATAAAGAGAACATGGAAATACCATCGGGACCAGCTGCATACGATGTTGAATTTGAGTTGCCGGAGATAGTAAGATGTACTTGTGAGCATGTGATTTCGGAAAAACTAAACGTTGGACGAACTGGCTGGATATTGGAACTCAGCCTACAAAACTCGTCATGCGAACACGGTGGCAGTTGACTAGATATTTCAGAATAGAATGCATTGAGTTCCTGCGGTCTAAAAAATTGAGTGGGGGATGAAAAAGATGACTTGACGAGGCCAAGTTTTGCTAGTTCTTTCCATAATCTGCTAGGATCTGTGTTGCTAGATAGCCTTTGAAAGTGGAAATCATTTTTTGCTTGTCTGAGCTCCTTCTTAAGCGTGTCTCTGTACTCTCTAAATATCGCCATATCGAGTACATTACTAGATCTTTTAGCAATCGTGTATAAGGTGTTACGTTGAGCCATACGATTTTTCAATTCCAGTGAGAGCCACGGTGCTGGTGGCCGACATATACGAAATGAACGGAATGGAGCATGATAATCTAATGACGTGAGATACGCTTTGGATACTGTTTCAACGATCATGTTAATATCTAATGGTATGTTATCTATGAGACCGGAATTCCAACTAAATTTAGTACTAAAATCAAATAATTCAGTAATATTAAATATATTAGATAAATATTCACAAAAGCTAGTTTCATTAAAATTGCGGTACGCTCGCCGTGAAATAATACGGTCTTCAGGAGGCTCGACGTCGAGAGAATAAACGAGTTCAAGAAGATCATGACCTGCTATGAAAGGGGCCTCAGATTTGACAAAGGAATGTTCTTTTTCTTCATTGTCAATAATGAAAACATCAATCCATGAATCAGAGTTGGTTAGGTGATGAGTAGGTGCAGAATCAACAATATGAAATGAGAGCGAGAGAGCTAATTGGCGCAGGTATGACGATTCATAATTAATGCTACTCAGGTCGCAATTAAGATCACCTGCAATAATTATATTCTCATAAACATGTGTAAAATTAGATAATACTTGAATGAAGTCGTCAAACATAATACCTTTTGGTCGCCTATATACTGAAGCAAAAAGAAGCTTCTTCGTATTCGAGCTGGTAATTTCGACGATCAAATATTCTGGCGCATTGGAAAACTGATTTGGAGAAGACGCTAATACTTTTGCTTTAAGGGAATTATGGATGTAGCAAGCAACTCCACCCCCTTCTTTGCCTTCTCGATCGTTGCGAATTAGAAAATATTCGTTGATGCTTATTAGGTCATCAGCAACATATGAATGGAGCCATGTTTCGCTTATCGAAACTATGTGGTAGCTATGTTCAATTATGGTCGATTGAATAAGTTCAATGTGACCTCGAACAGAATTTGCATTGAATTGTGCAACCTTTAAAAGTGACGAAGATGGAGAAGGATGCGATAGAACGGGATTTGACTGTGGTAGTCAAACTAATTTTTGTAAGTCAGTTTCATCGGTAATGATAACTGGCGCTTGCCCATCTCCTTTACGCACATGAATCTTGCCAGAGCGAACCCATACATATTTATAATTGCATTCAGAAGCTCGAGTTTTGGTGAGACGTAGAAGCTTGTAGAGTGCTGCAGGAAGAAACTCATTTATAAATACCACTCCTTTACTGTCCAGACCAAAAACATTTTTGAGGGACAGATTCTTCTTTGTTCGCTTATGTCTATTATAAATCTTTAATTTGGTGAGATTTCAAAATCAGCATCAAAGACTTCGATGTTCTTTGGTATAGTGCTGATGAGGTAGATTCACTATTAGTTTGCTCAATAGTCGAAAATTTCCTCTTATTGTTGAAACAACGAATGTCTAAAACGTCACCGAGGAGGTTTGAGATTCAAGGGCGCGAAAAACTTTTTCAACTATCTCCTCGTTGGAATCTTCGATAGAGAGAGGTACTCCGGAAAGTGTTATCTCAGCAGAGAGAGACGGTGTAATCGCCGGAAACTGAGGAGTTAGTCCTAATCATCGCAAGTTCAGATGATAGGTTAGATAGAGAGAGAGAGAGAGAGAGAGAGAGAGAGAGAGAGAGAGAGAGAGAGGAGAGAGAGAGAGAGAGAGAGAGAGAGAGAGAGAGAGAGAGAGAGAGAGAGAGAGAGAGATGAGAGAGAAGAGAGAGAGAGAGAGAGAGAGAGAGAGAGAGAGAGAGAGAGAGAGAGAGAGAGAGAGAGAGAGAGAGAGAGAGAGAGAGAGACAGACATACAGACATACATACATACGGACATACAGACATACCAGACAGACAGACATACAGACAGACAGACAGAGACAGAGAGAATGAATGAATCCGTTTATTAGCTCGTAGCTATACATTATACATGACTTATTTTTTTGTATATATGCTCTTAATCTCCTTTAAGCTCCCTTTCATTTCTTTCAATACACCTTAATTCGTTAGGTAGCGCATTATATAATCGTATTCCATCATAAAACAGATCCTTCTGACCTGTTCTTGTTGCTCTAAACTCTATTTGCATTTCATTTCCTTGCCTTGTATTGTATTTATGACGTTCACATACTATCTTAACTTTCCTACCAAGCCCTCGTGGCAACATTCCGCTTGCTATCTTATACATAAATATACTCACATTGTACTTAATTCTACTATCCACATTCATAACTCCTAAAGCGGCAATTTCTCTAATTCAGTTTTATTTAATCCTATATATATTGTTGAGCAGTACTCTAAATGTGGCGCAATAATTGCTTTATATAACACACTTCTCACATATATTGACAAATCTGCACCCGCTCTCTTCATGAATTGTGTCTTTGCGCTCATTTTTTTAATAACATATTGTACATGCGGCTTGAATTATAGTACATCATCTATCATCACGCCCAAATATTTATATTTTTCTACTTGTTCCACTCTTTCCCCCGCAATTTTTATATCGCAGCTTGTATCTCCATTGTATCTAAGGCTCGTTATCAACATAAATTTACACTATCCTCCGTTCAATTTTAATTTATTAGCACATAACCAACTGTAGATTCTATCCAGTTGTTTATTCATCGTATATTCTATACTATCTTTTCTTACGCTTTCAATATATACTATGGTATCGTCCGCGAACATTTTTATTTTACATCCGAGAGTTCGAACATTCACTATATCATTAATATATAATATGAACAGTAGGGGCCCAAGCACCGAGCCTTGAGGTACTCCATTATTAACTATCTTCACATCCGACATTGTATTCTTATATTTTACCGTTTGAGTTCTATTATTCATATAATCTTGAATCCATGATATAACAGTACTTTTGAAGCCGTAAAATTCTAATTTACCTATTAATATCTTTTCATCTATTGTCTCAAAAGCCCTACGATAATCTAGGTAGCTTACTCCAATTACATTACCCATACTAATTGAACATTTCCACTCCGAAATCACACTTTGTAAAGCTGTTTCACACGAATAACTATTCCTGAATCCCGATTGGTCCTCAGTAATGATGTCATGTTCCGAACAATATTTATCTATTTGCATTTTTACTACTGTTTCCAATACCTTCTCGTATTCCGGTAACATATTAATCGGCCTCCAGTTACTTGCTTCATTTGATCCTGCTATTCTAGGTATAGGTACCACAATAGAGCATTTCCACTTTGTAGGAAAGATACCTTTTTTAAGTGAAATATTAATAATCTCTAAAAATTGAACACATATCGTCTGATAAGCCCATTTTAATACTGTCGTACTAATTCCTTCTTCTGTTCCTTTTTTGTTCTTAAGATTCTTGATTACTTTCTCCAAATCTTCAACTGATATTTCTTTGAAACTCTCCATTGCGCATTCTACTCTGTTCGTTAAGTAATTATTATATGATATGTCCACTGTTTCTATGCTTTCTACAATTTTATCAATGCTATCGATAAAATATTCATTAAGTTTATTAGCTATTTCTACTTCATTTTCATATTGCACGCCATTTATCATTATTCCTGCTCTATTATGCGTATTTTTACGAGACTTTAATATATCTGTCTTTATAAGTTTCCACAACTTATAAGAATCACCTTTATATTTATCAACATTTTCTAAATAGTAATTTCTCTTCCTATCTCTGATTAGATTGACTACATGGTTTCTCAATATTTTAAAATTTGCCCACTCATCCATCCTTATAGACTCACTTCTACCTTGTATGGCCTCTTTATACTTCTTATCTCTCGCTTTCATGGCTTCCAATATTTCCACTTGAACCATTTATTATGTAACCATTTCAATGGTATTGTCTTTTCTCTCTTCGGTGCTAATTTATCAACTATATCACTTTTTACTTGTATAAGCCAATTTACCTTAACATTGACGTCACCAGTTTCAATATCACTACGTATATCATTTATTGCTATATTCCTTAGTAAAGAACTGAAATTTTCAAAATTCATACCTGTCGTATCTCTATCCACAACAACTGTATATCCATCCGTTACTTTGTCCTCTTTCACTACTATATATATTATTGCATGATCAGTTATTCTTGGGGTATGCAATACTTCGCACCATACTTCTTCATTAGCATAAATATGATCTATCAATGTTCGCGATGTTCTGGTTATTCTGGTCGGTTCATTCACATATTGTTTATACCCGAAACCTTGCATGATTTCATTTATTCTTTTTTTGTACACGCTGTTCTTCATTAAGTCAATATTAAAATCTCCCACCACTATACTTGCACATTGCCAAAACATCTGATCACAAAATGCCTCTAAAAGTCTTAAAAATTCCGCATCACTTGAGCTAGGCGAATGATATATAGTGGTAATACATTTTTTTTTGTTTCTTATCATACAGTTTAGCGTTACTAACCACATATTTCTTTCCCATTCCTTATTGAGTAATATTTCATACTTTAGATATTTTTTTAGATATACTATAACCCCTCCAGTTCTATTTGAGCTCGAGTTACATCTTACTATATTATATCCCGGTATATCTATTTCCTTTTTTTCGACTTCATCTGTGATATGTGTTTCCGTTAAACAACATATTATTGGTGTTTCATCTTTAATATAATTTACTATCTGATCATAATGTCCCAACAACCCTTGCGTATTCAAAACTATTATACCATTTTTAAGCTGTCGAAACTGTAGTTGCTAGCACTCAGTTCTGTGTTGTGCCGCGGAATATTCGTACTTCGTATATTCGGGAATATTCCATAGCAAAGTAACATTGGAATTCGTTCAAGACAGGAAACGAAGTCCAATGCCCGATCGTACGATCGACACCAGGAACGCCGACGCAGCATGAGGCGACTCGCTTGGCGTTCGACGATAGGCTAACACTAAAAACGCAAACTAAGGGATTTTCGTGAAGACAGTTAGCAACTGCTTTACGAAAGGACAGTATTAAATTAGATTGAAAAGAGAACGGTTGGTTCCTCGTTCAATACTCGAAAAAACGCATTATTGTACTTCTTACTTTGATATATAAATAGGCAACGGAAAGTTACCGTTGCTTATAATAAATACTTCCTTTTATATAAATTCGCGTTTCCATCTTTTACTCGAGATCCATCTCCTTATCGGCAAACGATCCCAAAAAATAATAACTTTTAATATTATACCGACTACCGAATAATCCAATTACTCGGTACCGGCATAACATTTGGTGGCAGCGGTGGGATCTGCCGAAGTTAAGTGATTCGTGATTTATTAGGACAAAAGTGTTTTGGACAAAGTTGAGAATACTCTGAAGTGACGACTACGACGCGTGCAAAGACACCAGTGTAGTTCGTGAAAACCCGACTAATCTAACGCGAAGACGCAAAGTGAACGTCGGTGCGGGGTGACGTATCGGTCAACCGTTTAAAGTCCCGATTGACGGTGTCACGTCAAGTCGCGGAAAACCGCACAAAGTGTGCAGCCGAGTACGCAAAGCAGCTACTCGAGAAGAAGCCGTCGCGCAACCATTGGCGACGCACCAAGGACGAACCCAGGAACCAACGAAGAAACGGGTCAACAGCGTCAGGAAGGACGACAAGGACCATCGACCGAACAGAGATACAGGACAACAAGTCGGCAACAGTATGGAAAGGACAATCTTCCAGATCATCTATCTGTAAGTGGCGGTTACATTATACTTATACATATAGCCGATAAACTGAAGCCAGATAGGACAAATATTTTGAAATTTTGAAAACAAAATTAATGATTTTGCCAAAGCCAGCGTAGAACCGATATTTGGGAAAATATTCCACTAGATATATATCTCTGTTGAGATTTTGTGGGAATATTTTAAAGTAGAGTTTGCCGAGAAATTAGCAAACATGTCAGAATCGAGAGGAACCCGATCAAGGCATGGGGGCAACTCGCTAGAGACAACGTTGCCTGGCGCAGGGGTAGCCCCTACAGCCGGTTTAGCTGCGGCAGTAGGAGACATCGTCTACGAAGCGCGCAGGGCGCTATTCAAGCTCTCGCCGTCGGGGCGAATCCCTTCGACGAGACAAGAGGCCCTTGCAGACCGACTGACGGCCCAGTTCGGCGTAAACCCACGTAGGGGTGCGTCGTTCGGGGATTTCGACAGCGACGGTAGCGACGACGTGTTTAATATGGCTACTGGCGAGCGAACTCCCGAGCACATCACCGAGGAAATGGTTGAGCGGGAAATAGAAAACATGCGAAACATAGATCGTGTAGGTTTTTCAGCAGCTACCGGTACGACAGCCCGGTCGGTACGAGCGAGAGTACGCGATCGGTTGGAAGCGGTCGACCGAAGCCAACGCGAACTGGAAAGAGCGCGACGTCAGTGCGAGAGGCTGCAGCGCGAGCTCGATAGAGGCCAACGCGAACTCGATCGCGAACTCAGGGAGGCCGAAACACCGTCGGCGAGACGGAACTTGGTGGACACGCTTAACGAGGTAGGTGCGGACGAGTACGAACGCATCCGGTCCCTACGAGAGCAAAACGCCGAACTATCGCGGAGGCTGGGAAATACAGAGTTGGAAGAACGTCCGATACCACGTCCGCGGTCGAGGCAAACCCGATTTGAGGAATCGGATTATCCCCGTGCGGATCCCGTGTTCCAGAGGGAACAACGGAGGGTGTCGGAAACACCGAGTCGGACACTCGACCTGGGGCTGGCCTTGAAAAATATAAAGCGCTTCGACGGCAGCAACGCTGACGAACTAGATGCCTTCTTGCGATCGTGCGAGACAGTTTTCAAGAGAGTAGCGCCCCAGGATCAAGACATCCTGTTGGAACTGGTGCTCAGCAGCAAGCTCGAGGAAAGGGCGTCCAGAGAGATGAAGCATAAAGTCATCCTCTCGGTAGCGCAGCTTAAGACCGAGCTGGAGGCCCTGTACGGAAAGCGGAAGTCGTTGCCTGCGTTACAAGTAGAGTTCAACTCCCTCCGGCAGGGCCAGGGTGAGGACATCGCGGTATACGCCGCCAGGACTGAGCGTATCACCGTCGATAAATAAGAAAAACTCTGCGAGGAAGCCACCTCGATGTTGGAGATGCGCATCGTCGAAAAAATAACACGGAAGAGCGCCCAGGCCAACTTCGAAAATGGACTGCATGGGCAGGTCCAAATTCTGGTGAGATCTCGTAATTACGCCACCCTCCACGAGTCCGTTACAGGAGCCATCGAGATCACGAATATGGTGCAGCCAAAGGGAGGGGTAGGTGGAGTTAATAAGCCACCCCAGAAGGTCCCAAGGCGCATCATCCCGGCAGAGCGAAAATTGTTTCACCTGTGGAAACACTGGACACATGGCTCGAGACTGCACCCGCAGATCAGAACGAGTAAGCCTACCAGTACCCAGTGAAAACAAGTCAATCCACAGTGTGGAAATAACCTGCAATTATTGCCAGAAGAAAGGCCACATATGGAAGGACTGCCGGAAAAGACTGTCGCAAAATAAGAACGAGCCAGCACAGACGCCACAGCATAATCGACGTCCAAGGAACTCCGGAGGTCAGAGTGAAAAGTCTACTGTCAATTCCGGAACGAGTCGACCAGAGACCGATGCCAGCCCGCTGGGAACCATGAGGATAAACACGCTCGCGGCCCAGCAGAAACCTGCGTGCAGAAAAAGGAGAACCACGCTGCAGTTACTGCAAGTAACGCTGCCGGCGTCCAGCGCAACGGCCAGCGACTTTCACATAATTGCACCGTTGGCCACAACCGGGGTACTCACCCTCAAGGCGGACACCGGAGCGCAGTGCAGCATAATAAAGGAAGGCTGTCTCAAGGCCGAAACCATGGTGAGCAGGTGCTCCGTGGAACTGCAGGGTGTTGCAGGTGAAAAATTCACCCCCCTTGGCATAGCAAAAATTGTATTGGAGACACCGGCGCTAAACGTGGAACATTGGTTCTACATAGTCCCGAATAACGTGCCGCTAGGGGTCAATGGACTGCTGGGCATGGACTTTATCAAATATCACAAGGCCGATATCCTGCACGGAGAAACGCTGAAACTGTACGGGCATAGCATGCCGCTGCTAGACGGCACGATGAGAGTATCCCTGCCGCCACGCAGTGAGACAGTCACGTATGCCGCAACAACGAGCAAATTCGTTGGGCTACTCGCAAAAAGGGAACTCCTAAACGGAGTGATAATGGGAGCCTGCATCACGCCGCCGCACGGTAGTAGCTGTGCAGTAAGTCTTATAAACACCAGCGAGCAGACAGTCGAGGTGCAACGCCCCGTGGTGGAACTTGAGCCGCTAGAGATAACGGCAGTGGGTCACGGTCTCGAAGCCGCGACGACCGAAGTATGCACCGTCAGCGCAGAGCGAGGGGCAGACCGCCTCGCACGACTAGCTCAAGAGCTAGACACGAGAAATCTCAATAAGGAAGAACGCAAAGCGCTCGAAGAGATTACGAGGGAATACGAAGATGTGTTCCACCTACCAGGGGATAGGCTGCCGTGCACGCCTATGGTAGAACATGTGATACCCCTTAAGGATGGGGTGCAGCCCATTAAGGTGCACCCATACAGGCTGCCTGAGACCCACAAGAGAGAAGTGGAAAGGCAGACCCGCGAAATGCTTGAGGAAGGCATTGTCCAACCTAGCCGGAGTCAATGGAACGCCCCCCTGCTGGTTGTAGCAAAGAAACCTGACGCAGCCGGAGTGAGAAAAATGCGCGTAGTAGTGGACTTTCGGAAGCTGAACGAAGCCACCATCGGAGACTCGTACCCACTGCCTAATATCACCGAGATATTGGACCAGCTGGGAAGGGCCCGATACTATACGACCTTGGATCTCACCTCTGGATTTCATCAAATCCCGATGGCAAAGCAAGACAAGGAAAAGACCGCATTTTCCACACCACAGGGCCATTTTGAGTATAACCGAATGCCTTTCGGACTCAAAAACGCTCCACCGACTTTCCAGAGGTTGATGAACTCCGCGCTGGCAGGACTACAGGGCGTCAAATGCTATGTGTACTTAGACGACATAGTAATTCACGGCAAGACCTTCAAGGAGCACAATGACAGGCTGCGAGAGGTACTGCAGCGGCTAAGAGAAGCCAGATTAGCAGTGCAACCGAGCAAGTACCAGTTCCTGCGCAAGGAAACGCAGTACCTTGGCCACATCATATCCGAAGAGGGCGTACGTGCTGATCCGCAGAAACTGGAAGCAGTAAGGGAATTTCCAGTACCGAGAAATATAAAAGGAGTACAATCTTTCCTCGGACTAGCTGGCTACTATCGGAAATTCATCAAAAATTTCTCGAGAACCGCGAAGCCACTCACAGAATTAACCCAGAAAAGGGTTGAATTCGAGTGGACCGCAGTAAGAGATGCTGCCTTCGAAGAACTGAAGACAGCCCTTACCACAGCACCGATACTGCAGTATCCAGACTTCACGAAGCCGTTTGTTGTAACGACAGATGCCTCGGACAGGGCGCTCGGCGCAATCTTATCGCAAGGCAAGATCGGGGACGATTTGCCCATATGTTACGCGAGCCGCACCATGTCAAAGGCCGAGCTCAATTATACAACAACGGAAAAAGAGCTACTCGCCATAGTTTGGGCTCTCGCTCAATTTCGACCATATATTTATGGTATACGTTTTACGGTAGTGACGGACCACCAACCGCTCACCTGGCTGTTCGGAGTAAAGGACCCAGGTTCGAGATTAATGCGTTGGAAAATTAAATTGGCCGAACACGAATTTAACGTTGAATATAAAACCGGAAAGCGTAATACAAACGCCGATGCGTTAAGTCGTATATTCGCTACTACGAGGACCCAAGCGAGAGCGAGGAACGAAGTCCGTAAGTCGGAAGAGGACAGCACGATGGGGCAACTCGGCACAACGAATGACCGCACAAAGCGGACGGCCGAAGATACCCCGTATATCCATAGTAGCTCGCTGGAGCGAGAGATCGAGCCCGCCCGCGAGAGAGACGAGGACAGTAAGCGCCCGGGTACGGACAGCCGCACAAAGCGGAGAGCCGAGAATACCCCGGGCCAGACTAGCAACGCGGCAGAGAGAGAGGCCGCGCTGGCCAATGCGCCAGAAGAGGATAGAGAGATTCGCAGCGTGCCTGCAGAACGCTCTACTGAACCCCACAGCCCCGCCGAAAAGCCGTGCGGTCGGGGAAGGGGCAGACCACGCAAGCAAGCAACGCAAGCCACTGGTAAGACTGCGAGCACCGCTAACAAGGATGGAGCGGGCCCAGCACAGCATGGCGGACCCGCGAAGCGCGGAAGGCCGCGAAAGGCAAACGTTGCAAGGCCGCTCGAGAGAGAGAGCGACCCAACGGCGGAGCCACCGGCGGGCACACCGAGTGCAGAAACTGCGGGCCTGAATATCTGAAAAATTTCATAAATGAGGATCAAGGTAATTGGGACGAGTGGCTGCCGTACGCGATGTTCACGTACAACACCACTCCACAGACGGGGACCGGATTGTCACCCCATGTATTGGTATACGGACGCGAAGCGGAGCTACCGACCGCCGTGAAGCAGGAGCCCCGCCGCACCTATGCGTACGACGACTACGTCCAAGAGTTACGCGAACGACTACGCGCCGCATGGACTGTAGCACGAGACAACCTGGAAGGCGCGAAAAGACGGTCGAAGACTACATACGACCAAGGCGCACAAATGCAGGAGTACCGCGTCGGCGAACGCGTACTCCTCCGCAACGAGACGGTGCGCAGGGAGCGGTCAGCCAAGCTGACCCCGAAGTGGACGGGACCTCACGAAATAGTAGAAAAGAGGCCCCCCGTCAATTACGTCATCCGAAAGGGACGAAAAACTCAGGCAGTGCATGCAAACCGCCTGAAGCTCTTTATAGAGCACTAAAATGAAATAAAAGCTAAATAAAGGCGGGTAGGGAGCTCCACAAAGCGCAAGGTAAGGAACTCTAATAAGAGAAACAAGGTAAAATGAAAACTTGTTTAATTGGAAAAGCACGAAGGAAAACATGTCATACATAGTAATGGTAATTTAGAAAAATTCAGGCATACTGGCTTTGGTAGGCGTATGTATAGTAACCGCCCAAGATTTCAGCATAAAAACCATCGGGCGGACCTCATAGATCATCCAGGAAAACTATCTCCCATCGTTCAATTTAACGTTAACGGAAATTGAAGCCCAGGCGCCCCCTACGCAGACAGAGAGGACAATTCCATTACAGAGCGTGCTGCGAGACCCAGAAGAGCTTCAAAAGCTCGGAGCTCGAGCCGACCAAATCATGGACGGCCCAATACAGACGGAGACGGGATGCAACACATCCATAATCTGAGTTTTCACTCACTGGGTGCAGTAGCGCCAATAGCCTTGGTTGGCTATGTTCTGTTTAAATGTTATAGGTATCAACGAAACCGAACACCAACAAGGACAAGCGAGGCAACGACCCCGGCAACAGCCGAGGTAAACATCGACCTCGAGCCGATCGGACGACAACAGCCAGAAGAGCAACCGCGATCCGAGCTGGCCAGGTTATGCACCCGTCCCCCCAACCGAGAACGACTCGCTCGGCACGAGAAACGATAAGAAGCAAAAGGAAAAACTTCATCGTTACAAATGAAAAAATGAAAAATTTTATTGTATTGTTATATAACTTCAAACGAGAAACCAATCGAAGGAAAAATTTTTTAAAGAAAAAATTTTTAAAGAAAAATTTTTTAAAGAAAAAATGTTTGAAGAAAAATTTTTTCCTTTTAAGGGGGGAGGGATGTTGTGCCGCGGAATATTCGTACTTCGTATATTCGGGAATATTCCATAGCAAAGTAACATTGGAATTCGTTCAAGTCAGGAAACGAAGTCCAATGCCCGATCGTACGATCGACACCAGGAACGCCGACGCAGCATGAGGCGACTCGCTTGGCGTTCGACGATAGGCTAACACTAAAAACGCAAACTAAGGGATTTTCGTGAAGACAGTTAGCAACTGCTTTACGAAAGGACAGTATTAAATTAGATTGAAAAGAGAACGGTTGGTTCCTCGTTTAATACTCGAAACAACGCATTATTGTACTTCTTACTTTGATATATAAATAGGCAACGGAAAGTTACCGTTGCTTATAATAAATACTTCCTTTTATATAAATTCGCGTTTCCATCTTTTACTCGAGATCCATCTCCTTATCGGCAAACGATCCCAAAAAATAATAACTTTTAATATTATACCGACTACCGAATAATCCAATTACTCGGTACCGGCATAACATCTGTATTTCGTTTTCTGCCTTTCTCTTTCCATCGCACTAATATACATAGGACAATTCCTATCTGTAGCCCTGTGCCTAATATCGATTTTACCATCTTTAATGTATGTATTCCTATCTATGCAGTTAACACATTTGAATTCACTCACTTTATCTTTCATCATACATCGTTCTGAATCATGGTTACTCCCACAGTACATACACATTTCCTCTTTCCTACATTCTTTTGCCATATGCCAGAACCCCCAACACTTAAAGCATCGCAACACACCAACAAAATCTACAACTTTACATTTCTTCCAATTAACATTTAGCCTTTCTTTGCACAATATTGCCTCGTGCCATGCTGTGCTGACTTCAACTATAATCGACACATCACCGAACTTTTCGTTATTAATTCTACGTATAATTTTTATTTTCGAGTCCTTTCCTTGCATTTCCAGATTCGCTTCGTTTTGTTTAACAATAATATCAATCAAGCTTTCGTTATCTAGTTTTCCATCTTCTTCATCTATTCCAATTATTTTTAATTTTGGCCTCTTCAATATCGGTGCTACAATTACATACTCTTTGCCTACGATTTCCTCTATACTCCTTTTCAGACAATCTCTATCTTTACCTTTCTCGCATCCAATAATGATCGATCCATTATTCCCTTTCTTGATCTTATTAACACAGATTCCTAACTTCGCTATATCAACCTTTCTTTTTATATACTTTTCGGTTTTATCACTTTGTTGGTCTACTGACGGTTTAACTATAACAACTTCGTCATTTCGTACTGTCTTTAATTTCTCAGCATAGCTGACATAACCTAACTTATCATATTTTGCATCAAGTTTTTCCTGCTTCAAGGTCCTCACTTCAATCTGTAGCTTAGTATTTTCTGCAATTAATTCAGCACACTCTTCTTTCAAAGCTGCTTTTACCCATTTCTTTATCAATTGTTCTGCAATCAGTTTTTCATGAATTTGACTAAGCAATTTTGCCATTTCATCTAGTTTCTGATCCACATTATTTCCTTTAATATTCTCTTTATCCTTACTACTATTTCCCTCATTCCCCTCATTGTTTTTTACATTTTTGATTTTTTAACGTTTTTACTTTTACGGATACATCTGTCTCGATTTATACAACATATTAATTCACTCGTTTCATTTACAATCTTTTTGTCTCTCGCACATCCAGGATGCTACGCCAACCCACACACCCTGCATGTAACGGGTCTATTAACACTTCTGTAACATTTATTACATTCCCTGCTCTCATTTTCCGACGTCTCTGACATATCTCGATGTTTATCCGGGGCACTTCCTCATTCCACACTCGTCCTGCGTAGGTTATGTGTTCCCTTTTGAGGTTATTTTGTAATTCTTGTAGTATTTAGGAATTCCACATATGTATATCCGAATTTTATGCTCACATATTGGCAGAGCTTTCCCATGTATATGGAACACAGCAGCAACAGCTCCCGATCCCCGACCGCCGAGAGAGAGAGAGAGAGAGAGAGATTGATTGATTGATGTTTATTAGCTTTCTCAACTATTTGATGTACATAATTTACATGTTTATCTTACGTTTCTATTGAACTTATTTAATTTCGCTCCCTTAGGGATTCATTGATTACATCAACAAACTCCTGTTCGATTGCACTGAACGCCAACTGCAATATTTCGCTTGATATTCCTTCTTCTGTACCTTTCTTTTTCGGGAGTCCCTTAACTATTTTATCGAGTTCCTCTATTCCGATATTCTCGAAATTTTCTATGCTTCTTTCGTTTCCCACGCCACCACCCATGAAGATTCTTCTGCTACCTGGCCTTCCAGATGCATCTCTCTCTATTGAACTTACTATGTTATTAATACTTTCAACGTAAAACACATTAAATTTGTCATCCGTCCTTCTCTCCGCCATATCGCCCGATATTTTAAAATTTATATTTCCAATTTCTCTCTCTTTGGCTGGTCCCCCTCTAATAAGTTCTTTCAAGGTTTTCCACATTTTTTTAGGGTCGTTCTTATTGCAGTCTATCATATTCTCGTAATATTTTTTTTTCTCTTTCCTTATCAATTTAACTACTGCATTTCTTTCTACTTTGAACTGTTCCCAGTTATCATCCTTTCCCTCATGAATTGCTTCCCTATAAGCATTATCCCTTTTACCTGTCGCCCTTCTTATCTCATCAGAGTACCATTTTTTACCTTCCCATACGTTTGGAATACTAACTACCTTTTTTGGTGCTACTATGTCCAAAGTATCTACTATACTATCGACAAACTCTTTCACGTCAATTTTACTATAGTTCCTAGTATTATACTCTCTCTGTTTCCTCTCTGTATTGCTCGTTCCTAATACTACTTTTACCCACGCATGGTCTGTTATTTTTGGTTCCCGTTCTACATGCACTTGCACGCTTGTATTTGCAAATACAAGATCAATAATTGTTCGACTATCCTGCGTTATTCTCGTTGGCTCGTTTACATACTGTTTCATCCCTAAGCTTAACATTCCTAATATTAGTTTTTTTTTATAGAACGAGTTTCCCTTGACATCTATCTTAAAATCTCCTATTATTAAACAATCTCCTTTTATTGTTAACTCTTCAGTTATATCCTCTATGAATCTTATAAATTCCGCATCTGACGCACTTGGTGAATGGTACACCACTATTATAACTCCTTTATATATCTTATCATTGACCTCTATTGCTACACTCCAGCAGTTTGACTTAATTTTATTCTTCCTTACTAATTCATATTTAATACCATCTCTTACGTATACTATTGCCCCTCCTGTGTTTCTATTTTCTGCATCGCACCTAATTGCACTATATCCCGGCATATATACTTCACTGTCCCCGATTTCAGCAGCCACCCTCGTCTCCGATAACGCTATGATTGCAGGTTTCATTCTGTCAATCACCTGGTGTCGTATCTCTTCGTTATGTGCTAAGAGACTTTGCGCATTCGTGTACCATATCGTCTCTTCCTTCTGCGATTGCTACTCTATCCAGCCCGTTCTCTTCTTTTCCTCTTGCAACGCTCTTTTGTATGTTGGACATTCCCGGTCCAGCGCACTATGTTCTACATTTATCTTCAGATTGTACGTTTGGTTTTTAAACGTACAGTTTACACACTTACTCTTATTTATTGTACACTCTCTTGCGTTGTGTTTTCCTGCACATTTGAAGCAGGTTTCTTCTCTTGTACAATTCTTCGCTATATGATAATAGCCCCAGCACTTGAAGCGTCATAGAGAGAGAGGAAAAGAGAAAGAGAGAGAGAGAGAGAGAGAGAGAGAGAGAGAGAGATTGATTGATGTTTATTAGCTTTCTCAGCTATTTTATACACAGTGTTACATATTTTTCTTACATCTACATACATCTTACTTTACTGTTGACACAACATACTCCTTTAACATTCGTTTAAACTGTTCTACTTTTTCGCAACCTTTCAGTTTAGTTGGCAATGCATTATATATTTTCACTCCTTCATAGTAAAGGGTGGTTAAATTTTAAGGGCCGATGTTGAATGTGAACCACACCTAAACGTCAAGTTTTTTTCTGCATTTCATTTGACATTTCTCAATTTCAGACTAACTTAATTTGAACCATGGAAAGATACACAATCGAGCAACGCGTTAAAGTTATTCAGGCTTATTATGAAAATGGGCGTTCAAATGAAAATGCATATCGTGCACTTCGTGATTTTTTCGGTCAATTTAATCGTCCAAATGTGCGTACAATCGGAAAAATCATGCAAAAATTTGAGCAAACCGGGTCTGTAGGAGATATTAAAACACCAGTGCATGCTGGTACAGCTCGTACTGCAGAAAATATTGCTGCTGTTCGCGATAGTGTAGCTGAAGAGCCGTCCACCTCAACTCGTCGTCGTGTCCAACAATTGCACCTCTCACGCTCGTCGTTGATGAACATTATGCATAAAGACTTGCATTTACACGCTTATAAGGTGCAATTGACTGAAGAACTAAAGCCTCTTGACCATTCCAAACGTCGTCAATGGTCAGAATGGTGGCAAGAAATGGCAACAGTGGATGATCAATTTTCGAAGAAAATCATCTTCAGTGATGAGGCACATTTTCACCTCAGTGGATTCTAACTAAGCAGAATTGCCGCATTTGGGCGAATCATAATCCAAGAGTGATTGTCGAAAAACCAATGCACCCACAAAGAGTGACTGTTTGGTGTGGTTTATGGGCTGGGGCATCATCGGGCCGTATTTTTTTCAAAATGAGGCCGGTCAGGCAGTTACTGTGAATGGTGTTCGCTATCGTGAGATGATAACGAATTTTTTATGGCCCGAATTGGAAGATATGGATGTGGGCGATATGTGGTTTCAACAGGACGGTGCCACTTGCCACACAGCTAACGAAACAATGGCTCTTTTACGCGACAAATTCAATGGCCGTGTTATCGCACGTGGTGGCGATGTCAATTGGCCGCCAAGATCATGTGATTTGACACCGTTGGACTTCTTTCTTTGGGGTTATTTGAAAGAAAAGGTGTACGTCGATAAGCCAGCAACAATTCAAGAGCTAAAGGATGAGATGATTCGGCACATTAACGGCATAGAACCTCAATTGTGCCTAAGCGTCACCGAAAATTTGGACCATCGGATGGAGGTGTGCCGCCGAGGTCGCGGCGGCCATTTGGCCGATATTTTGTTCCATACATAATTGAACCATACCATATTATCATAATAAAAAGAATTGACAATAATTTCCTAAATAATTTGTGTTTTATTCAAAATCAACATCGGCGCTTAAAATTTAACCACCCTTTACATACTCATTTGTGCACTTCTCGTTCTTCTCAATTGTATTACTATATTTTCCGCTTGCCTTGTTTCCCTACCACTCTTCGTTCCTATTATTTGTAGACGATTTTTAAATTCTTTTGGCAGTAGATTCTTCACGGCTTTAAAGATAAATGTACAGACGTTATAGTACAATCTTTGCCTTATGGACATAAATTGTACCGCGCTCAGCATATCTTCTACCTACGTATAGCGGTTGCATTGTAATATAACCCTCATTGCTCTGTTCTGCGCGATCTGCAGTTTCTTCAACTCTGTTTCACCCATAGCTACTAACAGTGTTGCACAATACTCAAAGTGAGGTGCTATGATTGCTTTATATATCACACATCGCGTATACGCAGATACATAATTCCCCATTCTGTTTAGAAAGCTCGTTTTTTTCCCTATTATTTTAAACATATACTCACAGTGGTCTTTGAATCGTAGCTTGTCATCAATAATAATACCGAAATATTTTATTGATTTACTTTCTCAAGTTTCGTTCCATCCAAACATTTCAGTACAATATTCCTACTCACGACTTTCTTACACTGCTGACAATCATATATTTTGTTTTCTCTACATTCATTTTTAATTTATTTCCTTCCATCCACTTTTCTACTATACTCAATAACATATTCATCTTTCTCTCAACTTCCGCGCTGCTTTTTCCAGGTACATATATCACTGTGTCATCAGCAAACATTTTTATTGCACATTCCTCTGGACACAAATTAACTATATCATTTATGTATATAATAAACAGCAACGGCCCTAGTACTGACCCCTGCGGTACCCCATATTCGTTGGGAATAACTTCAGACCATTTATCATTGAATCGAACTTGCTGTGTTCTATTTCTTAAGTACGTTCTGAACCACTCTAATACCCTGTCTCTAATTCCATATTGGTATAATTTGTCTAATAATATATCCCTGTCGATTGTCTCAAACGCTCTTTTTAAATCCATGAATATTACTCCTACCATTTTTCCTTCACTATAAGACGACATACTTGTCTTATATTTAATATGCCGCCTAAATGACGAGCTTCAACTAGATCCACACACACCAACATAGAGATCCATACCACACAGCACGCACACCTATAAACCAACTACCGTAACTCAAGATATAGTTATACTGACAAGCAGTAAGACTAGAGTCTCAAGTAACGGATGAAGAAATATCTATAAGGAACACGCTAAATTATTATAACCAAGAAGAGGATATTAACGGGACAAATGGGCTACAGGAGATGGGCTACAGGACGACTAGAAGATATAGTAATACCCTGCTATACCAACGGAAAGGAAAAATGAGCGAGGAAGCCGGTATAAAAGGGCACGGCAAACCACAGTCTGAGAGTATTCTGTTCACAGACTTTCGCCAACATCCGGAATCTACCAAAGGAGGACCACCTAATCAACCAAAGGAATACCAGCTAATCGACCAAAAGAGGACCAGCCATCCGGCTAGAAGATGGACCACCTAGTCAACCCAAGGAGAAGCATCTTCAACTGCACCACTCCAAGGATCAGGCCTGAAACCGCTGGCCCAGCGAAAAACGAACATCCCCAAGGCCAACTAAAGAGCCATCAGTCATCCAAGTAGTCCAGCATCCCAGCCGACGAGATCTCCCATCAAAATTAAACCAAGTGGTATGGATCAAAAATATATTAAAATCCATAGGGACTAAAAAACACCATAGAAACTAGCTAGAGCCGCTCCTGTTGCATTTCCGATGCGCCGATGCACCGTGGCTGCACCGCGGTAACGCCTCCACCGGAACAGCGGCGGGACCAGCGAGTAGATCGCTTAGCCAGGAGAGCTCGAGTGAGAGCTCCGTCCCCCCTACAGTCCACGCGCTATAGGTATACAATAGGCTGCCTCCGAACACCGAGGAATAATAACAGAGGCGATATAGATATAGTAACGATGGCAAGCCCAGCAAGCGCGTTCTATGCGTAGAAACTATACCACCAAATAACTATAGAAATACTTCATTAATTCAAGATAAAATCTCCTACTTCATGCGGACGCGATTATAGAGGCATGCGTAAGCCCGGGTTAAATTCTTGTTTTAAGGTGCATAATCACCAAAATTGAGGAAAAAGGAGTATATTTAATTCTTACACAAATTATTTCACTTTTATTTGTATTATTTATTTAATGTGTCTAATAAATCATACTTTTACCTAATACAGAAGCCTATATTAATTTCCTCCCTGCTCGAGTTCGAACTAAAACCCTTTAAGGGTGATGTTAACATAAAATACCGTTACAACTAATGTACACTTTCCATTCATCTACAACAGTTTGAATCGCCGTTTCACACGAATATTGCTTTCTAAATCCTAACTGATGCTCCGTTATGATGTCATTGGTTTCTAAATATTTTTCAATTTGATTTTTTACTACTTATTCAAGCACTTTTTCGTATAATGGCAACATATTAATTGGTCTGTAATGACTTGCTTTTATGGCTTTGTCTATTTTTGGGATCGGTATAATTGTAGAAGTTGTCCAGCTGTCCGGGCAACATCCCTCCCGTGGAGATCCATTTATTATTTCCACAAATTCCTCTTTTATTGCACTGAATGCCATTTTTAATATATCACTTGATATTCCTCCTTCCATTCCCTTCTTTTTCGGGAGTCCCATCACTATCTTCTCCAGATCCTTTATTTCAATATGATTGAAGTTTTCCATTATTCTTTTATTGTTCATCCTTATCCCTGTTATAATTCTTCTTCGGTTTGGACTTCCAGACGTATCCCGTTGTATTGAATTAACTATATTCTTTACATTTTGCACATAGAACACATTAAATTTATCAGCTATATTACCTCCCATCATGTCATTCAATATCTCAAAATCTATATTCTCTAATTCTCTAGTACCCATTGATTCTCCTTTAATTACTTCTTTTAACTTTTCCACATTTTTGTCGGATCCTTCTTATTATCGTCTATCATCTTTTCATAATATTCCTTCTTCTTTTCTCTTATTAATTCAACTACCGCATTCCTTTCTACTTTAAATTGCTGCCAATGCTCCTCCAAACCAGTAGTAATTGCTACTTCGTATGCCTTATCTTTTCTTCTTGCAGCTACTATTATGTCTTCTGAATACCATTTTTTTCCTTCCCATACGCTTGGAATCTTCACTATTTTTCTGGGTGCGAACCTATCTAGAGCACCCACTATGTTATCAACGAGCATCCTTGCTCTTTGGCTTACTTCTACCTCTTGAACTTGTCTTGTGGTAATGCTTAACATCCGTGTAAATTCCTTCACATCAATTTTACTATAGTCTCTTGTTTTATATTCTCTATACTCATTCCTTTCCTTCCTGTTACCTAATATGACTTTTATCCATGCATGATCCGTTATCTTTGGCTCATGTTCCACCTGCACTTGTGCACACCTATTAGCAAATAATAAATCGATAGTAGTTCGACTGTCTTGCGTTATTCTTGTTGGTTTATTAACGTATTGCTTTATTCCTAGACTCAGCATTCCGGTTATAAACCTCTTTTTGTAGAACGTTTCTACCGTGACATCTATATTAAGATCACCTCTTATCAAACAGTTTCCTTTTATTGTTAGTTCCTCAGCTATGTTTTCTAAGTGTCTTATAAATTCAGCATCCGACGCACTTGGCGAATGATACACAATTACTATCACTCCTTTATAATGTTCGTCCTTGACCTCTATTCCAGCACACCAGCAGTTTGATTCTATTTTATTTATTGGTATCATATCATATTTAATATCATCTCTTATGTATAACATTGCACCACCTGTATTTCTATTCTCCGCATCACATCTGACTGCACTATAGCCCGGCATATACACTTCTCTGTCACCAATTTCAGCTGTCACTCTGGTCTCTGATAACGCTATGAATGCGGGTTTCATTTTATCCACTATTTGGTATCGTATTTCATCCTTATGTGCTATCAGACTTTGTGCATTTGTATGCCATAGCATTTCCTCCTTCAGTAATTGCTAATCGTCCCATCCTGCTCTCCTCTTCTCTTCTTGGATTGCTCTTTTGTACGTTGGGCATTCCCGATCTAATGCATCAGGTTCCATGTTTATCTCTAAGTTGTATGCTTGGTTTTTAAACATGCAGTTTATGCACTTGTTTTTCGTCGCTGTACATCTACTCGTTTCATGATTTCATTGACGTGGTTGTAAACCGGACATTTTCTCCATCCCACGCTGATCTTACCTTTGTTCAGTATCTCTTGGTGGGTTCCTTCATCCACTATCTATATTACTGATCCTTCGTGTCTCTCTTCTTTGTTTATTCTTTTGACAATTTTCATCTCCCTTCCTTCCTTTTCTTCCATTGCATTCTGTTTCTTTATTGTTTCAACCAGCTCATCATCCGCCAGCTCTAGTTCGTCCACTTCCATGTTAACGATCTTAATTTTTGGTTTTTGTTGCTTTGTTTCCATAACTTTAAATCCCTCGCCCATTTTCTCTTGTACTATGGTCTTTAGCTTTTGTATTTTTTCAGTCGTTTCACAGCGCAAAATCACAGTTCCATTACTGCCTTTCTTTAACCTTGTTACTCCCACAGCCATGTTTTTTATGTCTATCTTTTCTTTGATCTTCTTTTTCGTGGCCTCACTTTCTTGTTGTTCGTTAGGCTTAATAATTATAACCGTCTCCTTTTTCTTTTCTTTGACTGCTCCACTATAAGTTCTTGTTACTTCCCTTGTTGTACCTAGAACTCCTCCTTGTATCATCTTTTTATTTCTTCCATTTCGATCTTCATGCCCTTCAATTCTTCTTGTACTATTTCCTTAATTATCACCCTAACTTCATTCTTGCATGCACCTTTGTCCTTTATTTCTTTCACATTTTTCACCAGCCAGTCTATTTTTCCTTCGATATTTGCTGTCGTGCTAATACCTCTGCTTCCAGTAAATGATCCAGTCGAACCCGATCGATCTCAGCTGTTACCAGCACCAGGTGTCAACGTCTTTTGGCTTTCGTCAACTACGAATTTATCGAATGGACCGTTACATGGCACTAGTTCTCTGTTTTTATCGTACACCTTATGTTTACACACACATCCCGGATGATAAAACAGTTTCAGGCACGTCTTGCATCGCACTACCTGACTTTTTATAGCTTTTTT
>OZ012711.1:14368673-14498407 GCA_963942595.1 Cylloceria caligata | reverse complement strand
TCATAGTTCACGGGCATGCGTGCCGGCGGGACCTCAGGACTTTTTCCCGGTTACCGTTAAGCGAGCAGGACGTGGCGCTAAGCGTAATTTGGTTGTTCCACCCAACCGTTGGTCTTATTTAAAATATTGCAACATATCGTTGGTACCGGAGGACCTCTCTTGGAAAATCGTATCGAGAACCGAGTCGAGGGAAAAAACTAAATCAGGAGAGAATCATGGGAAGTCGATCTTGGGATTATCGAAGATTTACGACGAACATCGCTGCAGTATCGTCCCGGTGAGCTTTCTTTATCTCTACGGTCTTTCGTCATTTTTATTTTTGCTAACTTATTGATAATTAGAGTTTGGTCGTACCTGCGATTCTTGCATACCACACGCAGAGCCGAGAATAAGTCACTCCGTATTTTCTGTTACTTTTTGATCGTTTATTGTAAAGTCGTGCGCGCGTTAGTACGTCATCCCATTGTGTGTTCGTGTGTGAGGGATTGTTACGTTGTGACCGCGTCGCGTATTGTTCAGACTAACTGACGTTTATTGATTTATTTTATTGAATTTATTTTCCTTTATTTATTTTATTATATTGGACTTTATTTCATTATTTTCGTAAGCTTACGCAATGCGTGTTCGGCCGTCATCCCGTATTTTGTACGTTGATGCGAGAGATTTTAACGGTCCAAGGCGTATCTCGCGTTGTTAAATTGTCCGTTACGTTTTATTATATTTTATTTGACTAGCGTATATGACCTATCCATTATCGGTGAATTATTTATTGATTGTTATTATTATTTTGACGTTAGTTATTTTATTATTATCTTTTTTTTAATTTAATTACTATTCATTATTTATTATTTTATTTACTGTCGGGCGGAGATTCTCGGTTTTGTCTTTTATACGTCATATGATTTCCTATATTGAAGGATCGGGCCATTAGAAGCTTCGCGTACGTGACGTCCCGGCGTCCCGTTGTCGTCGAGTTGTTTTGTGTGTGTGGGATTGACTCGGCATATGCCGTATCGTGAGCTAATTATTCATGAGAATTTTCATTTAATCTTCTTTGGTTTGACGTTGTTTTGCTCTGACGAATAGTTGGAATTCGATTTGAATTTTGTTAACGAGGGGTATAGGGAATCGGATCGAACGGAGATTACGTATGCATGTGTGAGAGAAGGAGTGAGTGTCGTGATAATTTGTACTACCGAAAGAATTGAGCTCACAAATTGTTACAAACCAGAGCTACTTTACGGGGTATTTTCTTTGTTCTCTTTGTTAAGAAATCAGTACCGAAAGAAATTTCGGTTACGAAATTTAAGTAAATAAATTATCGGCCCTAGAGGCACTTGTGAATCCCGTATCTGTGTTGTTGTCTTTTTATTTAAGTTATTTATTGATTTACTTATTAACTTATTTACTGACCTACTCATTGACTTTATTTATTACCACCTCGACAGTCCGAACCACCCACTCTACCTTGAACAGCTGTAGCTGGCTTGGGCTGAGTCTGGTCACCAACATCGTTATTTTTCCTCCCGGCGCGTAAGCGCCTGGCGCCCAGCTCGAAAGAGCAAAAGAATATAGGGATGAAAAATAGCAAAGACCGGCTATAGGTAACGCGTGGTTGGTTGGAACAAATTTACGTTACAGCTCTAATCTTGGAGAAGAAAAATTTGTCTGGGTTTGTGCCATGCTGTGGTCATTATCTGAATTTCGTTGGCAAGGCTAATTCGTATGCTTCTGTTGTTCATTTTTTTTATTTTATTCAAAACATTTATGTGTTTTTTACACCAACTATCATGCTATATGCAGTTATGGTAAAAAAATTCAGTGAATAGTACTGATTTCTACGTCCCTGAGAAATTAAGTGACACTCGCTAGTCTTGTCACGCTGTTTTAGCGAAAGCACTTGTCAATGGCTATAAGAAACTTAAAGAAGTTCTAGCTTACATATGTCTAGATGAAGAGCAGAAAAACATCATCAAGATCAAAACTAAGACGCATTTACAAAAGTGCAGCAGCAAAGTCCTACTGCATTTGCTGTATTTTGCTATGTTTTCAGAAGATCATCTTAAAGAGATTCATTGCCGCAAACAAGATGTTGCAGAATTCTAATTATGGTAGATCTTCAGATCATTCATTAATTCGAAGAGGGATAACTTTGAGGAATACGAAAAAGCAGCGTGTAAATTATCAGGCTGAGAGAACTATAACGAAACACGCTCGAGAAAAACGAATGCTCCATTCACTGGATTATGCAAAATCCTCAGATGCAGCTATCAGTTAACGAAAAATTCGGGATAGAGGGTTTTACTCCGATGATAGATCGGCTTTCTGCATCTTTGGCCGGGATGCTCTATGCGTGTGATACTGTCCGCAACCAATTGGATAGATTCCCGAATTATTTGGAGGAGTTATTGAACTCAGTTATATGCGACGGTGCAAAAGTTAGCTGAAGTATAAACGGATGACCTAAAACTCAGTCTTGGGGATGAGAGGGCGCAGTTTGCATCGTTAACAGATAGCTTCAAGAACAATAGAGTCACCAGTAAACCGAGGGAAATATTTTACTACAGGATTCTAGCTGATAGCAACTTTGGGGCTGCATTTCTCAAATATTGAAATCGGATCATGACCGAATATTCTAGAAATTTGATCCTACGACAAAATATACAGGAGAAACATACCGTGACAAAAAATACTGCGACAAACAAACTCTGTGAAATAATATCTAATAATAAGAGAACCGGGACAGGGGGGGAGCTATTTAAATAGATACGCATACGTATACGTATATCTTAAAAATTAATATATGATGGGGAACACTTGCTGCCAGTTCGATAACGATGCCGTTACACTTTGCTTTCAGTCCGATAGATCAATCCCTCCTCTTGCATAAGCAATTCGTGTACACTATGTATTATGCAACAGATATAAAAGTTATGTGGTGATGAGTGATGTATGCCAAGGACTAGATCCACTTCCTGCATCGTGTTAAATTGAATTCGATGAGGCGTACAAGTTTGTGTTTTTTTTTGTTCTCCGACTGGCTGTGTAACTTTGATCATGTACCTATTGTTGCACAATACGTTAGGCAGGAATTTGTAAGAATTGGACCATAATCACTCACAGGACGATGAAGCAGTTGAAATATTCTAAGTCGTTCGAACAGTGAAGGTTCATACACGCTTCGCGAAGCAACATCGGAACAACCTACCGGGGTTTTTGCTGCTACGTCAAATATCTCTGATGCTTTTGCTCCCGCAGTTTCGCCTGGGGTATCGGAATTATCTCGTATTGTCCAACAAACGAGATGGCAGATAAATCTGCAACTGCGAAATCCTGGAACATGTCGTGACCATGTGTTGCTGTTGCCCTTCACGGAAACTCTCAAAAGATTCAAAAGTTTCTGCTGCATAACACCGATGGTGAAGCCCGAATTTTTTATCTTCGCCACGAAGAAAAACATTGAACGTCTTGCAAACTTTGGCTTCGGTATGGAACGTTTAAATTAGTACCACTGACTTTCTCATAAACAAGTTTATGTATTGGTGCGAGCGTGTTTAAAAGACTACGAGCCACGCTTAAATCCGAGCTGTATTATGATTGATTTTGAAGAAAGCTTTGCTATACGTTTATCGCCGTTTTTCTTTAAGCCAAAGTAAAGAGCTGTCCTTTCATTTTGTGCAATGTATTTGGATTAATGTGCAAGTTGGCGGTTTGCAACGTGAATACTTTAAAGACACCGAATTCGCAGTCAATGTCAAAATGTTAATAGTATTATCGTGCCTATTAGGAATGTCATCGATGCGTACGAGATGCGCCGATACGCTTCCGATTAATCTTAACGAAACGATGAGATTCTGAGGCCGATGTTTGAGTATTTCGAAGAAATTTTAATTGGGCGCTGCCGTTTACGAAACAGGATGTGAAAGTTTTATTCGGCTGTGTTGGATAATGGACATCGAACAAATAATACAGTTGAAGATTGGCATCGCAGGATTTCAACGATCGCGTTCGAATCAGGAATATGAGTATTGACAACTTTATTAACGTTCAAAAGTCGGGACAAAACACGAGCGTCTTACTTATGGAACAACGCGTTACTGGAAAGAAAAAGGCGGGTGAGAGACATCCGGAATAACATGAATATGATGTCAGGCTGAAGAACGTTGTTTGCAGATATGCGGATGAGGACATTGCGGAGTATCTGCGTCGATTTGCTCACAACCTTAGCTTGTAATCGCATAAGAATATATTATTATCATGGGAGTAAATTATTGTTTTGTTAATTGTTATTATTGAGTGAGATATTTTATCGAGGATATTATTGCTCGGGGTCATTTATTATACACAGCCATTGAAACTGCATTGAGAATATATTTTGTATTGAAGATAGTTAATTGGAGCGGAGAGCGCTTTTTTTTCAAAAACAAAAATCATAAAAAATAGACTCAATACAATGACGACACAAAAACGACTGTCATGTTTACTACTCCTCAGCATGGAAAATGATTTGCTTCGAGAACTGGCTTTCACAGAAATAATTAATGATTTTGCAGGTAGAAGTGCCAGTAAAGTTTGTTTATGTTAATGAAACAGTTTTGATTGTCGAACGTCCAGGAAATTTCCTTAACCAAGTTCGATACTCCACTTCGATATTAAGAAGACGCATCAAAATCTTCAAGATTCAACGAAAACGAAACAATTTTATGTTCGTAGTAATAACAAAATAATGAATTTACTTAGCATGTTTTTAGTGGTATCCATTTTTTTTGTCACGAGGCCCTCACTGCTTCAAATCCGGCGCAGTTGATGGCAGGTTATATGATCATCAGCAGCTTGGCCCAAGTATATACGTGCACGCGTCCACTGTTGGGCTGCTTTTGGTAGCTGCATCAAAACGATGCAAGAGTCTCCTGGCGGTAGTAGCACATGCTGTTGGAAGATACGCGCAAAAAGAAGAAACTCATCCCGCGCTGTGATACCGTTCGTCGTGCATCGTTACCGAGCGCGTTTTGCCGAGGGCTTAAAGGGAGATTAAGGTTGCGTTGTATGGAGACCGATGAACACACGGAAACACTTACGTGGCTGCATGTAGCTACCTACTATACACAACTTTCCTTAAGTCTATGTATGTAGAGTACCTAGTAGAGTACGTAGTACAGTGGATAAGCGTGTAGTACCACATTAGTTCGAGTGCTGTAGGAATAGCAAAGTGGTATAATGTGTTGTACAGTGTATCATCCGTGCACTAATACACATGTATCCCATGTCCAATCACTAACCTGGCGGATGTCGCAGGTTTATATTATACTAGGATTTAGTTGAAACGAAATCCGCAGACATGGAATTATTTTCGAGTATATGCAGGATATAGAATTATATATAGCAGCAAAGTTATAACTCAGATACTTTGCTGCACAAAGTTCTATCTCTGATTCTATATAACTTGTACATAACTTTGTATAATCTGCTTTTCCGTGGAGGGAAGGTCAACCTGAATCTTATTTTCAGTTTTTTTCATTTAATTCTTTATTTATCTATACGTAAAATAATATTTTCATTGAGTAACATTTATGAAGAGTAAAATAAAGATACATCTTTATAGATTTTTCTGATCAGTTATCACGAACCATATTAAGGTTAAGTAATGCACAGTTGACAAATGAGTAAAGTTTCTGTGAATGCTTGGGTATCGGAACACTGAATCATGGATAAAATTGTTACCGTGGAATCATGAAAAATGTCCAATAAGTTTAACGCATCGGCCAACCGATTTAGACGTATTTAGCTATATTTAGACATGGTAACGCCGACTCAAATTTGGGTGGCTTCAAGCAACAATGTACAATCGATATATCCTCTGAATGCATAGAATAGAAAGAACATGGAAGTACTCCGCCACTTCTCTAATATCCAATCTCAACTCCTTCAGTGTACGAAAAGTAAATTTTCCATATAGCTAAAACGTATCGATCCCACTGCCCAGATAGATACCCTTTGTTTTCCATGAAAGATGCCCAGGGATACTCGAGCTTCGAGCGAACTAGTGAGAAATAACGTAACTTAACAGATTCAATGTTACCTTTTTTCAAATTCTAACATTGCAGAAGAATTGGTAACAATTCGGTAAATATGCAGTTCGAACAGGGAGCTGTAATCAAAGGACATCCCGAGATTAATGCATGAAATTTTGCTCTGGGATTAGGTAACAGAGATCGGCAGATGTAAATCCTCCAGTCATTTAATTACCGGTTAATTCCTAATTCTGAGTGAAATCAGTAATTTATTGTAATTCAATTGATAACTCCAGGAGGAATTACTAATTTATTTTCATTCATATATAAATTCCAGTTGTATTAATAATTTATTCCGATTTGAATACAAATTCGAGGGGTATTAATAATTTATTTCCAAATAGCGATTCCAGAGGGAACTTGTACTTAAATGAAAATCAAATCCTAATTCTAGAAGGAATTTATATTTCGATAACAATGAAATACTAATTCGGCAAAGATTTGATTTTCATTCCAATCTTAATTCCATAATGAATTAGTATTTAAATTTTAATTAATTACAAAAGGCAGGTTAAAATTGGAATTGTGATTGCATAATTCCGAATCTGTCAATCTCTGTTAAATAATAGAAAAGTATACGATCACGAATCTTAGAATACAACATTAACATGTACTTATTAATGTTTAAACATAGTTTGTTATGATGGCATCTCTTATAAGAGAATAGGTAGTCATCCCCGAGAGCGGTGGCTTAGTGAATTCTGCGCGGATCCACATTTCACAGATCCTGATTCCCGACCGACACCAATGGAATGTTTTTCTACGTGCTTTTTCCCTGATCCCGGCAATGATAGATGCCCGGTCGGTGTGCGGCTCTAACGGTCTCCTAAGCGGTTCTCATCACGTGGATGGTGACCACTTAACCGTGCACTGGCTGATGCATCATATTGCTACTAAGGAGGTGCTTCCGTAAGCACCCTGGTGTTGGTGCTGGATTTTATTCCGATTGACACCAGAACTTACTGAAACGCAAACTGAATCAGTACCGTGTTTTCCACAATTTCTCTGTGCCCCTGGAAAATGTGATTTATTAAGTTTAAGTCAGATGCGGTCTGATAGAGTGCAAATTTGGAAAAGTAAAAAGTCGGGGTCATCAAAACCTAATGAAGGAATAATCCAAGTCTACTAAATTCAAAGTTTGGCTTCGCTTGCATATTATAGAGGCTGTCAGGATAACGAAGCCGTAATCGATTTTATGTAGATAAAAAATCTTGCAAATTGCTTCCTCATTATTTCACACCGTTCACGAGGCTACCTTTATGAGGGAGCCAAAATCGATTAATTTACTTCCTCATAGTGGGTGCTTTGTGAAAGACGTGAAATAATGAGGAAGCAATTTGCGAGGTGCTACTTTACAATATTTTTTTATTCACATTTCAAGAAGTTAGATAAAATGATGATATTGACTGTGTTGATAATAATTTTTATTCAAATTCGAAAAATTAAAATTCACATAAAATTTGAAGCATGACAATTCTGGGCATATTCAATGCCATTCATTATCCAACGTTAGTCCAATTATGTAGGAAAATCCATCCCGATAGCGTAAAATTTACAAAAGTAACTGACATTTATCGACAATTTTTTTGTTTCTCAAAATTTAAACAACCAGATCGATTCTCGTCAAATTCTACACCCATAATTGTTAAACTGTAAGATGGATATCTCAATATTTTCAGTAGTTAGAGTGCTTACAGACATATTCCAAAAAGTTGAAAAGATCATCAAAATTTAAATCCATTGACCAAGTTATAAAAACGCAATTATCTCTATCGTTATACTTATGCATTTTCTTTAATTTCATCTTTCACTTCCGACTATCCCACGATCAAAAAGACGGAGGTTTTGCATTTAGTGTCGACGTATAGAGCTAATCTAAATTTTTTGTTATTGATGTTTCCAAAAGCTGCAAGACTTCTCTTGACGTATTTTGATCCAGCGCTTCGTTAACCCTGGTGCATCTGCATTACTCCATGAAATTTCGACATACATTGTATTTTCGCAGAGATACATTTTTTCAATATTTTTCAAAAAGTTATGTGGATCCTTTTTGTAAATATTCAATTGACAACTATTATCCAAAACGGTGTACGTAAGTGTTGGTTAAGAGTTACCGTTATCTCACGCCAGAAGGCTACATAACGAAATATATTATCTCATTCGTGGATGTGAATATTACGACGCTTCTTGCAAAAAGACGAGATAAAAATAATTTTACAAAAATTAGAAGACTCCCGACTAAATAGAGAAAATTGATAAAAAATTAAGATTATTATTCCGCCATTTTTTGTTAAGCCAATTTTTTCGTTGAAATAATTTTTTTTGTCGGAAGCTTTTGAATTTTAGTAAAATTACCACTTTACTGTCTGTACCATTTTATGATATTTGAGTCTGTAGTCTGACGATGATCAGCGGGATGCTGCGCGTTTTTCAGATGCGCGACCTCCTCCTTATCACATGCTGCTCTCTTATATAAAATGTTATTGCGCGATATCCTAGGCGCCGATTTTTACCCATTATGTAACGAGGTAATCTCCGGAGATCAACCACGATGGTCGACCCTCGTAACAGCAAAGTTCAAAGTCTTACTCCGGTGGGCGACCCAAGTGGTTGACCCGTCGTAACTTCTCACACATAGGTGCTTCTCTATTTATTCAGTTTAAAGTGCTCGGGAGTAAATTGCCGCGGGTGAATTTACCATCTCGAACTTTTGAATAAATAATTTCAATGAATTGAATTATAAAAGTATCAGTGCACCCAGGAACCATCCCTAGTGCATAAATAAATGAATATAGAATGGCACATACCACAACACTGTTTATTCTGTTAAAGGACGAACAGTTTCGCGATTGTTATTTGAATTATTCTAAATTACTATATCCGGACAGCTGCAAAATAATTAAAAGAAAATTTAACGTTCAGTTTAACACGAGTAAACGATTTTTTAACAATTTTGCTTCCTCGTAGATGAAGCTTTGTTTTTATGAATACATTTTTTTCAAATTTTTAGTCTGTATAGTCAGAATGGTCCAGAACGTCGAGAAATGTGGTTCAGAAAAAAATGACTGCGAGCACGGTCTCGCGTGCACGTATGTGTGTGCTGGTCTTCAAAAATTCAAACGGCTATATCTCACGAACACCTTCACGAACACCTTCATCGTTCGTA
Source organism: Cylloceria caligata (assembly GCA_963942595.1). NCBI lineage: Eukaryota > Metazoa > Arthropoda > Insecta > Hymenoptera > Ichneumonidae > Cylloceria > Cylloceria caligata. Next base: position 14,489,170 of record OZ012711.1, on the reverse strand, counting down.
CTCATTGTCAGCTTTGACGGATAAGTAGGGCAACATACGCCGTTAAAAATCTGTAAAACGGTTCAAATTTTACGGGATCTTGCAATTTTCAATTTTTCCCTGCACCAATTTCTAAAAATATGGAGACAACGAACAGAATCATTAACGGCTAAAATTGGGTATAAAATTTTATCAAAATCGATAAAGAGATTAACATGTTACATTAGATTGGATTTTTTATATTTATATATTGTTCTTATTTGCAAAACTAAAAGACCTGTGAATTAGGAATCAGTTGATCGATCGAACCCAAATTTGGCACACAAGTAAGGCAATAAAAACTTATAATCTCGTGCAATTGTTAATAAAATACATTCAAAAAATCAGATTTTATGTAACTATAAATAAAACTAAAAAATTTGAATTTACGTTCGTGCTCGTCGCCGACGTCGTCTTTTGAATTTCTTGACCATTGAAATTTGGTTAAATTTCAGTATCTATAATTTTTTTAAACAAGGATGCATAATAGAAACTTGTATATCGCTTTCTCATAATATTCCATATTTCCCACAACTTTCTCAATGCGTAAGCCAAAATTGATCAACAGACTTGTTATATACGATAGATGACTTTGTCAAAAAAAGACAATAATGAGACACAATGTGCAAGGTTCTACTTCGCATCGTTGTTTATTATATTCCCACTGCTTTCACTGTTTTAATAAATTGTTAATTTTGTTTCCAAGTGAAATATTCGTGTTTGTTAAATCACAATCATGAGGCACAACTCCTGTCTGAGCCTGGATAATTCCTGCGCAAAATGGATCGAAACAAGAAATTTATCGTTGTGTTTGCAAATCAAGACGTAAAAACTTAACATGAAGCGAAGTAATAAAGCGCTGATCTCAGAGATAAAAATGTTCCTGAATTTTCAACACTGAATCGGTAAGTGTTTTGCTCATTATGTATCCACTACTTGTACAACGGAATCAGCAAGTCCATCAAGCGTACACAACCATGTGCACACTTTTACATTGTAAACCAGAGTTGTGCACAGATATGATTCTCTTCGCTCTACTAAATTCGAGTCAATTTCGCACTACTGTATAACAGTTGCATTCTATTGTGTTGCAGTTGCATACAGCATCCACTGGCATCTGAATTGCATCAATCCATACTCGAGGAATAATCTGCGGGGCATATTATTTTGCAGTTATCGTCACTAGTATAAAAACCCCTCATAACGCTTACACTCAACCGCACTCTCATGCATATGTTTTTGAATATGTAGATTTCGTACTAGCACTTTAGTTTCATTGTAACGTGCACTCTCGTCACGATTCTCATTCCATCTTTGGTCCACTCTCGCTCTCACTTGACTATTTATATATATATATTGGCTTCATTACGTTTCAATGCGATACCATTACGCACAACCGCGTGGGTGGTAGCGGGTTTTCACACCAAAACAGGGAGAGGTTCATGCTGGGTCTCTAGCCGCGGTGGGCTCCACTCTCCACTGCAGTTTGGTTTCTAGTGAATCGCTGCTCGCGAATCGCTCGCTGTTATATCGGTGGTCGTCCACGAGTACGAGTACATGTAGCACTAGCAGAGTATTAGAGAGTGTCAGAATGTTAGTTATAGGTATACAAATGATAGACACATTTTCCTAGCTAGCAGATTCATCGCAACCTTTCATCTGCGTGCGCAGAGAAATCCGCGATCGACGATTTGCGATTCTGGATCCACAATTCGAGATCGGTGATCCGCGGATCGTAGATCGCGGATGATGGTGCTGATGCTGCTGCTGCTTCTGCTTCTGCTGCTGAATATAAATGCAAATTTCAGAATGCAAATATCAGCAAACGATTTGCACTGGGTGCGTGCTAACTCAGCCTCAGGGATCCAGATACGAGGGTCTGATAAAAGAAAAGTGGACCGTTCCCGTCGTTGTTTTTTGTCGCCCCACTCGTTCCTGCGCCGGCAATGTACGCTCGCCATAGCCCTTTAATTTTACTTTCGTAGTCGCACTCTTTTGGTCTTTGGACTGTTCAGGATTTTTACATCCTCGTTTTTTTTACTCGATAAGTATAAGTTGCGGTTGCAAGCTAAAAAAAATTAAGAACTACACTTGATCTTGTTGCAAAAGCTTCTAATGTTATTAGTTTTAATGGCATATGATCCCTCTCCACTTATAGGCATCTTTTTAAATGGTAATGGTTTCCGCGGGAAGAAAATTCATTGCTATTATATTAGCGATTTGAGGAAGGATAAAAAATTGTGAAAATCCAGTTTTATTATATACTAGTATCGTACCCGGCTTCGCCCAGGTTTATTTTTAGTATCGTTACCTTAAATAAAACCAATTTTATTTTTAATGACTTGACTGTTTACTGCTTCACTAAAATGTGAATTGCATTTGAAAATTGATGTCAAACAAAAACAGACATTTCCGTTCACCGTATCATAGTAACCTTTTCTTTTTTTAAAAAGCGCAAGCTATACCTACTACGAAGAATAACTTTGCTTTTTTAAAAATAAAAATTAAACGTCAAAATTCATTAATACTCTCAAAAAATTCAAATGTCCGTAACCCCTTAAGGACTCAACTTGAAGAGCTGAAAATAGTTGCGTTGACCTAGAAATCAGGAGACCTTTCCAAAATGTCCAAGATCACCTTCCTAGCACGCTCCGTCTAGGAGGAGTTTAAGGGACGGAAATCCACACTTTAAGAATTATAGTATAGATTAAAATGTTATTGAGATGACTGCCATTACTGTAGGGCCAAGCAATGCTCTGTGTTCTTCACACTGCGAGTTTTAATTAATGCTGTCACTGACTTTAGATTACGTAACCGATAACGTCAAATTACGAATTTCAACAAAATGATAAAATAAAAATAATTTGGAACAAATAAAAAAAAATTCTGGTTCAAATAAGTAAAATAATGCAATATGATTTGTACTGTGGGGAGATCTCTTTCACGTACCCGGGCGTCAAATCCCTCTAAGATTTTGTTAAAATATTTTTTAGATGTGAAAAGAGTCTTCCAAAAATAATGAGAATGCAATGAGTTTATATCACAATTTTTGTAATTAAAAATGCATTTTTTCATACAACACACTGCTCAACTCTACATTATAAATCATAAACTCTCGTCTCAGTTTGTTAGATTATTAGCAAGTAGAATTATTGCTATAGGCGCAGCATAAAGCAATTCTTTTTAATCCTTTTTCGTGAATCTCCTTCGGCTAAGGATTATTCGTCTAATATATTTTCGACTTAAAACCATTAGTCTAAAGATGAAGGCTGTTCTAATTGACAATAAATCTAATGTGACAATTCACCAGGGGCCATAGATGACCATGGGTCACATATCCCTATGAAAACGGAGCTACAATTGGACAATCTACGACTGTAGCTGTGCGTCCTTTAGGGTAAGGAGCGCTTAGATCAAAATCCTACACCGCGATGCCGAGCCCAAGACCACGGCAAGAGGTCAAAGGCGGAAGGTATGCAGTATGCGGCACTGAAGGAATCGGTGTACAATCGGTGTAGATTAAATTATCATTTTTCATGAAAATTATATTTTTGCATATACTTTTATTCCATGGGCGGATAATTGTTGTACCAACTACAAAATATTTATATATGAACACACAACGTAATACTAGAGAAAAAGTTATATTACAACAACAACAACAACAGTTACAGTGAAAATTTGGATCCCAAAAAAAAATATCTACTGTTAAGACTTATTTTACTCTCATTATGTATCTATGTTCTAAATATTATAGTCAACATTGCCATGAACCTAGATAATGTTTTATTAATCCTACAGTTTCATTAGAAAATCAATTATATGGACTGACAAACAAAGTGACATCATAAAATTGTCAGATTGCCCAATGGGAGGTGACACTCTACATTAGTAAGTTTTTTGCACGTGCAATAAAAGTTGTGCCTTCGCTCATAACATTGTCTTGGTGCACTATGAAAAGTACAACTTCGATTACGTAGAAACAATTTATTCTGTTGAGATCTATTGTATTATTTTTTCCTCAGACAGGAAGCTTTGTTGAAGAGAAATATATTATTTTCAAGATTATATTGTCAGAATACAACATGCTCTGAAACCCCCAGAAAGCACCTCTCTCTCTCTCTCTCTCTCTCTCTCTCTCTCTCTCTCTCTCTCTCTCTCTCTCTCTCTCTCTCTCTCTCCCTCCCTCTCCCACCCTCTCTCCCTTCCTCTCTCTCACCGCACACTTGGATGCTCTTAATCACTACAGGCAAAGAAGTGGTCGCGCTCACGCTCTCGGGGTTGTAAACTCGGGATATTAACTGCCGCACAAGAAATTCTCCGTCCTTATCTCTATATCTTTCGCAAAAAGGGCGGAGGTAAAATGTTCTCGCCTGTGCAGACTGTAAAGTAGGTGTGTGATCCCCGCGCACACTATTCAAGTGGCCTCGAGCGAAACGTTTCAAATGCAGGTACGTACCTATATACATAGCATACTTATTTCATGTATCCAGCATACGTACTGCTAGGGTTTCTCGCATCAGTTTCGCGTTGGACCATACACTTGGTAACGGGGGTCTTCATCTCTGTATGAGGTACCACGTTACAAGTTGCGCTACAATATAGTACAACTTCGGAAAGTTAGACATCATAACTCGTAGGTGGAGGTAAAGCCATATTATTAATGCCAAAAAGTTACCGACGTCTTTCCTTGTTCTCTCAGCACTCGATAACAAAATTAATTGGATCAAAGAATAATATTAAACATTCTTGTGATAGGTAGAATTTTGTTACTTGGGGCGTTTACTTCACTCCAATTTTATCTTCTTTTTATACCACATTAATAATAAATTTATGAAAATTAATAAAACAGAAAATATCACGATGCAAAAACCCGAAGAAAAATATTTATTGGCCTGCTATTTTTATACTTTCTCATTATATACGAAGTGTGTAAATGGAGTATTATAATATAAAATAGAATTCATCTTTCAGATGAATTCTGAAAGATATTTTTAATTCTGAAAGTCTGTCTATTTCTTTATCTAATTGAAATGAAATGGAAATAAGCAACGGCGATGCAGTTCCGATGATGCACAAAGATAATTCGAGAACGAATCAGAAGTAATGCCCACGGGAGTAGCATAGACGCACTTCAGAAACAACTCTGAAGGTTTGGTAACTTGCACGTCAAATAAAAATATAATTTTGGACAACATCCACGAGTAAATTTGACGTCGAATAATAATAGAGACCGTATACCATCAGAATACAACAATAAAAAATCGGCTGTAGACGTAGTGGGGATAAAATCTAGAATGATTTCGAAGAATTTAGATAAATAGATAGTTTCTTTTGTTTCTCAAGAATACGAGTACGGTAAAATTATCTTATAACAAGGGGGTCAGCTGCCAACACAACATATACATAACGTGTTATAATGATTTTTTTGTTCTTATTCATCAAGTAAGAACGCTTTTAATTATACTTTATATAATAATATATATATACATTATACTTTTCCGACATCGTTGACCATCACTTCAAGTACGTATTGAATTTAGTCCGTAACTAACCCATTAAACACAGTAATATAGCAGTAATATAGCAACAATATATTTGAAAGTAAGAAGTAACATTATTCGGAGATTGGACATAGATTACATTTAAGAAGTTAAATAATTTAAAGAAATTAAATAAAATACTTCTTTAATCTTGCTTTCCACATTTGTGCCTCAACATTTCCACATTGGACCATTGAATCTGGTTCCTTAACGAATTTCCTAAATTACGAGGTCCCGTTATATTTGATTAACCCGCCATTTGTTACTGCTAATTGTATGAGTCTAGAAATATAGAGTTTTGTGAAACTCGTATTATTTTAAAAGAATTATACATCAGTTGTAAACCAGTCGAGTAGCTTTGTGCGTCATTTTTAGTATTCCCATATCTTCAGCCTAATAACGACTCTGTTTAGTGTACTTCTTGCTAGATATAGTTGTCACTTGTAAATTTCCAATCGAGCCAATTCAATTGTGTAGCCGTATCTTAATCCCCAAGCGGACAAAGTGTAAATCAACTATGTTAAATAATTTCTGATATGCTGCCCAAGAGTGGAATCTCGCGCTAGCTAATATCTCCTTAGTCTTTGCGGTGCATGCAGTAACCATGCCCAGAGGGTAAGAACTGGATATAGTAATACCAAGATAATTATTAGAACAGAAAGTCAGGTTTACTGACTCAATTCTGTCACCAAATTACCACGCTGACTAGTCATCGCTCGTGTGATTTTGCTAGGTAAACTTACTTCAATATACATCATTGTTTGGACCCTGATTTTGATATTTTTCTGCAGTCCGAAGTTGTTCCTAAGAAAATCGTTTATATCTACGGCGGCTATCCTGTGATCGATTGTTGACAGATCTTTAATAACAATGTTATTTTTTCTGTTGTCGCATTCCAGCGCGATTCTACATTATCCTCTTCTGCGCTTCCATAAAATTGTTCTGAATGTCACCGGGCGTTTCAATGCTGGCCCTCTCCTTATAGCAGTATTCTCGTTCTTCGTTGTCCTAAATTTTCTTTTTCTGATCTTGGAGTTCTTTAGTGAAGTCTGCTTTAGCTTTTTTGAAACTTTACTTTCATATCGTTAAAATTTCTATCATAATTCTTCGAATTTTCGTCCAAATTACCATTCATGTTAAAAAACTTTATTATCAAAGAAATAAAAGAACCAATTTTTCTTTTTGTCATACATACTACATAAAATATATAAAATGAATAAATACCTTCGGCCAATGACTCATTAACCGCTATTAGACTAATTATTGTTACACACACTTATAATAGTCAATAGAATCATTAATCATTTTATACTGCTACTAAATAAATGGGTCATCTGGTTATACTTTTTGAACACTAGAATTAACGAGAAAAGTGCTCGGTCTTGGCTCTTCGCTCCTACATCTAACGCGGTCACTCTAAAAGTGAGGCGGAAAAAGCCACGCGTTCGTGCATCAATTCGCGTGCAGGATACGTTATAGAGTTATGAGCTCACGCGACTTACTCAGCCTGCCACTTCTACCGCTGCTATACTCGCTTTATATATGCGGTGCCGTAGGTACAATATAGATGGGCTGCTTCGGCTACCGCTTCTGACTGACGAGCAGCAACGGTCAGCCTTTTCATCGGACAAAAGAGAAAAGACTGAGTGCGTGAGTGCGAGACGGCGAATGAACGTGAGTGCGACGACGGGTGCTACTGCCCTCCAACTATACGTGCTTTTTGCTCGTTAACCAGCTCTTCGATGTACTCACGAGTATTCCTGAGGGAAGTGCCTCCCCCGGGTCGTGTTCGAATAACGCATTCCGAACGAATTCCGTAGAAAGTTTACACGCAATTCTCTTTATCGTATAGTCGAAAGCCATACTGTACTCGATTCAATATTATTCTTCAGTGAAACAAAGCCAAATCACTAGAAATCCTGCCAATATTATGTAATAAATGTAACTCTGATGGAATAGTTTCATAACGCTATTTTAACTCCTTAAGATATGGTAAAATTGGTCAATTTATCACATCAAAATGCATTAGCGTATCCTGAGACGCGGTAGCAACATGTTTGGGCGATATTTTTACAGTTTATATTGTTATATTTAATAAATTGTAACGTTTCAAAGAGGACTTGGATTACGGTGAGAGCCATTTGCTGAAAATATGACGTTTGAGATTACACAATTTATGCTGTAGCTAAAGAAATTAATAGGCGTTCCAACATAGAATGGCTCAGGTACGATGATTGGCAGATGTACGAAGCGCGAGACGCTTGTGACGACCTTCACGTGACGGATTTAATCATGAGACTTAAAACATAATAATCAAAATATGATTGGGAACATTTGCCCTTCAGTTGATTCCAAACCATGAGAGTAGTGTAAAGATGAATATGTTTTCGTGCTGGGTTGCTTCGAACAGGTATAGCGCCTTTCGTATCAAGCAAATAATTATTTGCTTTGGGAGTAATAAAAAGGATTTTTCTGCAGATGCATCGACAATATCGGGAGAGAGATTTCACAATACACATAAACGATTTCGACTTGACTCGCCTCCCTTTATTATGTATAGTTTATCAAGAGACTCGGTAGACGTGAGAGTATACCGAGCCGAGTACATTTGTGCGTGGAACTCACTGCGTCTATTCACTCGACTCGCTCAGTCCACGCGCTTATTAACACTTTTCATTGAGCTTATATAATGACGCATCGAACGGATAAATAAATATTTTATTTATAATATAATGCAGTTCGTGACTTTCAATTAAGGCTGGAATTAACACAATCGGCGCAGTATTTACTGAGATACACGCATTTTCATTTTCTAGGTAGACCAAACTAATTCGCTGATTACAGTGAATCATAGAACTGAACAACGGTGTCCACGCCCACCGTTGCAATTTTAATGACGATGTTCAACCGATCAAAAATAAAAGCTCAAAATGCCGTCATGAAAGTCATTTCCAAGCATTCAAGCTAATCCCTTTCGCTCTTCATCTGGTGTTGGCCTTCTCTTGTAATTTTCGATGGAAAGCAGAAAGAGTGAGAGAGAGAGAGAGAGAGAGAAAGCACTAAAAAATTTCATACAAGAATGCAAGCATCAGCACGAGCTAATCAACGAGTCGCAAACATGTCTTTTGGAGTGATTTTAGCAGTTCCCAACTTTGGCTTTGAGTCTGACGAACCAGCGCGCGATGCGTTGATGCAGTGAGTAAATTGTACCGTCTGCGTACAAAGGCGAATAACCAACAAGCCTCTTTACAACTTTCCGCAGTAGATTGTCCAACCAAATATAATGAATGAGCTGCAAAGGGATCAAACTCGGCTTGTGGAGAAAGTTTTTTATTTTGCGTTTACAGATCTTCCGGCATATCAGACCCAAAAAAATTAAACATTTTGATAAGTAAATAATTTTTTTGTAGCCCAGTTTATCATTGCAATTTTTTTTTTCATTTTCAACTTGTAGAGTTCAGAGTCTTGTGGAGTTAACCGACTAACGAAATTGCCTTCGCAAGGTCTTATTCTCGTCATACGAAAAGTTACTTTGGTCCGAGTACAGTAATTTTTATTTGGAGCTCTTGCGCAGAAGTTATACTCACTTTCGTAGAAAATTTTTCTTTGCCCAGTTGATTTTTACCAATTTTATATATGATATCTGAGTAACTTTTTTCTCCGGTAACAATACTTTCGATCTTACTGCTTACTTTATCGATCAAACAATAAATCCCAAAATATTGTTACCAGAGGAAAAAGTTTCAGACAAAAGTTAGAGATAATTAAATGATCTACAAAAAAGTCAATTGGAGTTTTTCAATAAAGTCAATAGTTCCGCTACAATATTAACAAAAGATGAATTTGCGTTCATTTTGAAATTTGAACTCAGATATCATCTGAATGGCTATGTTTATCGGAAAACTGCAAGACATCTTTTTTGTAGAGCGTTCAATTCTCTATAAAATATATCATGCGTTTCATCGAACAATGAGCCATTGCCGAAGTATAAAATTCCAAATATGAAAAAATTTGTTCCGCATGTTATTTAAATGGGAAATAGAAATTTGCGATGAGGCACATCTAAATATTCATTTTAAGAGCTCAAGGCGTCTTATTTCACCTTCCTGGAAGTATACAACCTGTTTGTGAATTGAAAAAAAAAAATTGCCCCAAAATGACACCCCTTAATGGACAGATGTAAACACCTGGAAGGGTATATTTGGAATTAAAATGAACAAACATTTACACCAATGAACTGGGCTACGAGAAGAAAAATCCACGTATGAAAATGTTACATTCTTTTATGTGTGTCAAGTAACGCATTTATTCAAGTTGCAGGATTTCATGTGTGCTATTGTAATACAATTTCATTTTCATTATTTTTAGATGTTTCTGTCCACTTAATACATTCCTCCAGTACGTATAAGCTCATTATTGAGCTGTGATTTCAGCTCACGATCAATGCGGCGAGAATGTTTTCTCTCTTCTTGAGATTTAAAGCGGATAGCTTATGAGCAGCAGAACCTTTGTGCTATGAAACTCTGTTGTGGCAGCTTTTTTCATTTCATTAAAACCTTCTTTACTGTCAAATTGAGATCCACCATTATAAGCGAGACAGTCGACTAGTGCTTTCCGAAGAAATCAGCCAGCTGCGAAGAGCTCATTTTCCATTGAGGAGCTACCGTTTGAACAAAGTTTTTTATAAGTAACGAGCCTCACAATCGTATACGTACTTGTTTCGGAGAAAATCGGCTTTTAAACACTGCCGTACATCGTTCAACGCTATGCAATGCTTGGTAAAATGATTTATTGCCCACTCAGCTGGGTCAATGATCATCGTAAAGGACTGAATTTGCTGATTAATGTGCGATCCCAAAAAGATATCGTCACTAGAAAAGCGGTGTTGTTAGTCGGGGACCTGCCTACCACTAGGACCTTTAATATACGAGGTCTATAAATATGAAACCGGACTTTGCCCATAGATGGCCCTAGCTGTCAATGTAGTTACCGTCAAACCGCGTCATTGGCGCCATTTTCTTGTTGACATCTCTGACAAAGATTTTCAACTCACAACAATACAAGTTTCATACAACAGCATAGTTTGTAATAACGTTGAACATGTCGAATTTTGTGCCTGGAAACTACGATTTGCGGACAGCATTGATTTTCTGTTACCAATTGAAGAAAACTGCCGCAGAATCGCATCGAATGCTTGTCGAAGCTTACGGTAAGCATGCTCTTGGTAAATCACAGTGCTTTGGGTGGTTTAAAAAATTAAAAAGTTCCGATTTTGACGTGAGAAACGAAGAACGTGGAAGACCACGGAAAAAGTTTGAAGACAGCGGATTGCAAGCATTGTTGGATGAGGATGACGCTCAAACGCAACAACAACTCGCGGATCAATTAAATGTGACACAAGAAGCCGTCTCTATACGTTTGAAAGCCATGGGAAAGATCCAGAAGATGGGAAAATGGGTTCCACATGAACTGAATGACAGCAGGAAAACCGAAAAACCACTTGCGAAATGCTGCTCGCCAGGTACAAAAGAAAGTCATTTCTCCGTCGAATTGTGACTGGCGATGAAAAGTGGATATATTTTGAGAATCCTAAACGTAAAAGATCATGGGTAACTCCAAGCGAGGCATCGACATCGACTGCAAGGCCAAATCGCTATAGACGGAAGACAATGCTCTGTGCTTGGTGGGATCAGAAGGGTGTGATCTATTATGTTATGAGCTGCTAAAACCTGGCGAAACCATTAATACTGAACGCTACCGACAACAAATGATCGATTTGAATCAAGCTTTGCGTGAAAAACGACCAGAATATAAAAAGGCAACACAAAGTGATTTTTCTTCATGATAATGCACCATCACACACAGCAAAACTGGTCAAGGAAACGATTGAGGCGTTTAGTTGGGAAATACTTTCGCATGCGGCTTACTCACCAGACTTGGCTCCGTCTGATTACTACTTATTTGCATCGATGGGACACGCACTTGTTGAGCAGCGCTTTACTTCTTGCGAAAATGTACGAAAATGGCTCGATGACTGGTTTGCCTCAAAAGAGCAACAGTTTTTTTGGCGTGGCATCCACAAATTGTCAGACAGGTGGGAAAAATGTATAGCTAGCGATGGGCAATACTTCGAATAAAATATTTTTTATCATTTTGATACAATAAACGTGTATTTTCTATACAAAAATTCCGGTTCCATATTTATAGACCTCGTAGTAGCTTCGGTACCACTCGCAATACTGTTGATACCTGCGGCACTAGAAGTCTCAGCTAATACAGAGGAAAAGAAATCGGTCTCTGGCAGTGATAAAATTTATGGTCATTTCTTTGATGCGTCAAACGACGAGAAAACTATCGCCATTAGATCACTTTCTGACGTCGTAAACCAGACGTCATTTGCTCGTCACAAATGACCGAAGCCATCTAATTAAAAGTATTAATCTCCCTCGCCGATACACTCCTGCTGCAGCGATGGCCAAAAATATGATCATTTTTTTCTATCATGAGACGGTTATAAGACGGTCAAATTATGCGTTTTTTAATGACCTCGCATCACTGATCTCTGGATCGTTCGCATTTGATTTTTATTTTAACGACACGTCGAGCTGCTGCATTTTCTTTATCGCATCCTCTTCTTTTATCGATTTATCCATCGTTCGTTTCCTGTATTAAAAATGAACTGACTTGTTTCGAGCGTCACTCATCTTCCCAAAAACATAAAACACATGCACAGTCTCGGTTACTACATAATAATAAATGTGTATGACAGTATGATGTTCACGTATGATGTTTCCGAACTGTATTCGCATGACACGAATGTGAATACTCTGAATAAAGATACGCGGCCGTGTTGAGGTTGTCGAATATAGATCGGTTTTAGGACTCGACAGGCACCAGCGCGCCGCCCATGAGCGTCGGTTTATACATACATTGTATAGATGAATAACTATATGACGATGCTGCGTTAATTGATATGTATACTTAACTTTTTCTTCGATGATACATTGAGAAATTCAAACTACCATTTTTATAGGTCTATCGAAATGTCCGATAAATCCCCCTTCTTGACTCTTGTCTATCCTTTGTATCCTGAAAAAAAATTGCTCACCATTGCAAAGTTTCCTCCATGAGAAAGTAAAAGTGGGCCACATTGCCATGAAACTGCTTAACATTGTTTGGACTGCCATTAATGAACCACTAACAATACCAGGTGTAACATAATGTACAAAGTTCTAATAAGAAATTCTCTATATCTCGAGACTTTGTAACGGACACTGACTTAGATTTCCAGTGACACAACGGACTTCGACCCAAAGGCAAGTTTATGAGTGCATCACGCGATGCGTGATTTTGTGGTGCGGGACTGCACGACTCTCGCTCGCTCGCTCCATCGTATCGTTGTGTTTGCGGTTCTCATCAGTAAGTCGTAAGCTCTACGACGAGCAGCAACTTTTTTTCGACTCCTGCCATCTGCTCGCTTCACAGTGAGAACCCCCCTGCCGCCAAGCGACACAGTATGTCGATCGTATTTCATCGCGTAAATTTCACACGATCTCCCTTTCGCTATCGCTACTTTGCTTTGCCTACGTCCGTCCTTCCGTAGCGATCACACCTTTTAGAGGAGACGTTCTAACCCCACCCCCTCCACCAATGTTAGGAACTTTGTCTCAGACACACCGGTTTCGCTCCCGCTCTCGTCGGTATACCTATTAACGCTACGTTGATATCCTTCGATCAATTTCGCTCAACAAGATGAACTCTCGAACAGCCTCGTTAACGCCACATCCATTCTTCAAAAGTTTGCTGTAACGGACTTCACACCAGAAGAGAGACGGGAACTCGCCGAAAGTTAAAATCTGTGCTTCCAACCCAATTCCAACTGGTTAATTTGTGTAAAAATCCAACCTCAGACCAAACGATTTCTAACCGTTCTGCTATGTGACGGTTCGAACTCGCTTGGTTCTAGTGTAAAACCGACCGTCTTCCCGTGAACGGTGGATTTCGTGCATTATGAAGTTCTCGTCACATGTATGGTAGACGCAAGATTCTGCAGAACGGTCGAAATACTCATACGTCATGCCAAATGTCTGTTCATATGAAGCGTCATACGAAGTGTTCCAGACATCAATCAATTTCCTCCTGGCAACCTATTTTGGATTCGTACACAAAAATCACATTTGCGGGACCGCGATTATTCATAATCTGCCCCTGGCCGCAGATGTCTTCACGACAATTCTTTACATGGGAAGACAAATGAAGAAATCGAATTCAGCTGATGCACAACCAAAGACCGATCAACATCAACCCGAGTAGAAAAATGTTCCGGCTGCCATATGTTTTATCAGGATCACATCCGGTATGAGTCCGGCGGCCTGTTCAGGCTCGCCGGACTATTGTCTGATGTGCACCAGTTCAATACCAATAAGGCAGGCAACATCAGATTTGCCGGAGTTCCACCGGAACTGGGCCACTTTCGGATTTAATAAAGCATGCCAGATGTATTATCTTTGATGCCGCCGGATCAGGCCCCGAGAAGAAGTCCATTAGATTTGCCGGGTCACTAAAACTTGTATCATTTCAGTTCAGGGCCAAATCAGGAAAGGATCGGGTATTTATAATATTGTGATATATATTTTTTGAACAGTTTTTATTTGCAACTTTGTACAGATCCTAGCAGTATTCGTAACACTTTTTCGACGTACAATTTCAAGAAAGTGTGCAATTCTTAATGCAAAAGAGAAATAACATACATTTTTTCTTCTATGTCGTTTCGTGTATACTGAGCATCGCAAGCTTCAAATCGATCGATGACAACGACCGCGTTTTAAAAATCGTCGTTTTTTTTACTTGCCACATTTTAAATGTTTCCGAATCACAAGGATATGTGAACATCGATTTGATTACGCCGAAAATTTTACCATTCACTTTGACGGCGTTTGACTCTGGTAATTTATATATTTCGTTTATCTCCAAAATCATTCCATCACGTAAAAGAGCCGCGTTGTTAGGAGCTCTGCTCGAAATAATGAACGATTTATATTTAACTTTCTTGATTCTTACAAGGAGAAGCCGCCTACTCGTCATCACGGATTTCGCTCAAATTTATACCACATGTAGGGCTTGGCTAGAATTGAAAGTACCCAAAGTGGAAACTTCAGATGGCCAAGCATTTAGAAAATAAAATTTTTGACGCGGCTCTGGCACCGTAAAAGCCATTTATGTTAATATAATTGCCAAGCAGCGGTTGGTGTAGTGGTAAGAGCTCGGACTCGTATGCGATGGTCGCAGTTTCGATTCCCCGTGCGGAGACGTTTTTTTTCTAGCTCTTTCCCAATTTTTATAATATTCATGTCGCAATTAAGCGGAGTGACAAATAATTTATTTAATTAATTTATTTCTACGCAAAAGGCATAGATAAGGAAAATAGATAACATATTCATCAGGCCCACATCAGGCGCTTTATCCGGGCCGGATTTGCGTGCGCGTTACACCACGGATCATGGCCATATCGATGTGCCATATCCGGGCCGGAGTTAATTCTCCGGCGCTCCAAGTATGGGCCGGATTCTGACCGGATGAAATTTCTACTCGGGAACTACTACTGTGATCGGCTGCCACATTTACTTCGCCAACTGTATCGCATCACTTTTCGAACGGCCTCACTCGTGGCGGATATAATCTCTTCACTATATCCTTTTAATCCATTAATTTTGTCATACGACGAGGCACACGGAGTGTGCATGCCGAAGTAGCTCACGTGGCATTTCGCTGTACGTGCCGTAACCGGCAATACTGCTTAGCGATTCGTGACGTGGGACGAGTTATCTCTCGTTTATTATTTTATTCACCTCTTTAGCAAAACCCTTTCCTGAACTTCTAACGTTGTTACCGGTAAACACGTATAATAGTATATTTATATATAATATCCATATATGAGACTCTGTCCCATGTCATTGATGGTGTATGCATGGATTATTGTTACATTCGAAGGTATTATGTAGAGTAGGTACGTTCATGGTATTAAATCAAAGGTTTATGGTGATTCAATCGCCATCAGGGGTCCTAAATGCAAGTTGACTAAATCCCACCAATTCTCAATATCATGAATATGGCTATTCCCAATTGGATACCGTATACGCTATGAATAATTATCCATTATCTACTGAAGATATAAATTTGGCAAACCGCGGCGAAATTTAATCATCCACTTCGAATCCAGGTCGTAAATTAAACCACTTCGGTTTTCCATCAGCTTTCATTTGAATATTTTCGTAACTGAAATACGCATGTGTTTCGGGATAGAGCGTAATCCTTGTCAATATTGCCTGTAGGAAAGACCATATAGTGTGAGGATCGAAAGGCGTGATCACATACATACAAGACTTACCATGCTTACTTATCATGACAATAGCGATTGAAGGTAGGTATTAAACGCTAATCCTGCTGCCATTTACAATAGATGCATGATTTTTTTCGTTGAAATGCCATGGGCAGTGCTTTGGGCCACCAAACTGACTGGATATATTCCTCAGGATTCCTGTTAGTTTTGTCAAGTAGGGAGCGTTTTTACCTATACAGGGTATCCCATTTTAAAAGATATGTTCAAATATATCAAAAACTAAAAATTTTATTGAAAAATGTTTCGGACAAAAGTTATTATAAAGGGTGGTTAAATTGTAAGGGCCGATGTTGAATGTGAACCACACCTAAACGTCAAGTTTTTTTCTGCATTTCATTTGACATTTCTCAATTTCAGACTAACTCAATTTGAACCATGGAAAGATACACAATCGAGCAACGCGTTAAAGTTATTCAGGCTTATTATGAAAATGGGCGTTCAAATCAAAATGCATATCGTGCACTTCGTGATTTTTTCGGTGAATTTAATCGTCCAAATGTGCGTACAATCGGAAAAATCGTGCAAAAATTTGAGCAAACCGGGTCTGTAGGAGATATTAAAACACCAGTGCATGCTCGTACAGCTCGTACTGCAGAAAATATTGCTGCTGTTCGCGATAGTGTGGCTGAAGAGCCGTCCACCTCAACTCGTCGTCGTGCCCAACAATTGCACCTCTCACGCTCGTCGTTGATGAACATTATGCATAAAGACTTGCATTTACACGCTTATAAGGTGCAATTGACTCAAGAACTAAAGCCTCTTGACCATTCCAAACGTCGTCAATGGTCAGAATGGTGGCAAGAAATGGCAACAGTGGATGATCAATTTTCGAAGAAAATCATCTTCAGTGATAAGGCACATTTTCACCTCAGTGGATTCGTCAATAAGCAGAATTGCCGCATTTGGGCGAATCATAATCCAAGAGTGATTATCGAAAAACCAATGCACCCACAAAGAGTGACTGTTTGGTGCGGTTTATGGGCTGGCGGCATCATCGGGCCGTATTTTTTCCAAAATGAGGCCGGTCAGGCAGTTACTGTGAATGGTGTTCGCTATCGTGAGATGATAACGAACTTTTTATGGCCCGAATTGGAAGATATGGATGTGGGCGATATGTGGTTTTAACAGGACGGTGCCACTTGCCACACAGCTAACGAAACAATGGCTCTTTTGCGCGACAAATTCAATGGCCGTGTTATCTCACGTGGTGGCGATGTCAATTGGCCGCCAAGATCATGTGATTTGACACCGCTGGACTTCTTTCTTTGGGGTTATTTGAAAGAAAAGGTGTACGTCGATAAGCCAGCAACAATTCAAGAGCTAAAGGATGAGATAATTCGGCACATTAACGGCATAGAACCTCAATTATGCCTAAGCGTCATCGAAAATTCGGACCATCGGATGGAGATGTGCCGCCGAGGTCGCGGCGGCCATTTGGCCGATATTTTGTTCCATACATAATCTAACCATACCATATTATCATAATAAAAAGAATTGACAATAATTTCCTAAATAATTTGTGTTTTATTCAAAATCAACATCGGCCCTTAAAATTTAACCACCCTTTATATGTTTTAAAAATGGAATCTCCTATTTTTTATTGCATTTTTTTATTTCTCGTTAAAAAATCAGTAAGTTTGACTCCGAATCATTTTTCGTTTTTAGTCTTTGAACAAGCCCAAAACGTTATTCGAAGTTTTCACGTGGAAAGAGTGGCGATACGTCAATCTTTGCCACTATGTCAACTAAAAACGAAAACGAGTTCTGCAATGAATGGTTAAAGATTGAAGAGTTTTTAAGCGTTCGTTTGCATTGTTTTTTAGACACGATGTTCACCGCGGGGAGGCCGCTCAGTCGGATTTCATACATCATGTACCCCTGTAAAGGGCTGATTTCATCTAAATTAGTTAGTCAAGTCTACTTTTTAATTGAGGTGTTCGGTTTTTACTTTATTCGCAAAGATTGACGTATTGCCACTCTTTGCACGGGAATACTTCGAATAACGTTTTGGGCCCGTTCGAAGACGAAAAACGAAAAATGACTCGGAGTAAAACTTACTCAATTTTGATGAGAAATAAATAACTGTAATGCACAATAGAGGATTCCATTTAAAAAAACAAAAATTGGGCCTCAATGGGTTCAGCAGAGGCCCCGGACCCACAAACTGATATGCTCATCCAATGTCCCTCTTCATATACAACTTTTGTCCGAAGCATTTTTCAATTATAAACTCTTAGTTTTCGATATATTTGAGCATATTTAAAACAATGGGACACCCTGAATAATGCCCCTAATACCACGGGTGTAGAAAAAATCTTAGACAAGTTCATTACATTAGTAATCGCATATTCTTTAAAAAAAGCTGTGAAATAAATTGTCATCAACCAAAGCACGTCAAGTATACCAGTAACAATAATTTGAATGGCGCACTGTGTGTGATCGGACTAATTTATGTAGCCTTCGATTTGTATAACAGCTGTGACGATGTGTGACTAAATGTATCATTTGAACAACGAAGCGGATCGTGCGAGCACTACAAGCGCATCGTAAATACTGGAGTATAATACAAGTGCGTATGGTAAATCGATCACGTTACCAGAGAAACAATACAAGAACTTAGTTCGTAAGAAACGCGGCGCAACGCTGAATGGTACTAGGTGCGTAAACGTACTAACTGGGCCGTATGTAAGCTCGACAACGTCTCGGCTATTTCTTTATGGGTACAAGACAACGGCGCACGGTCCGCTGATGTTGATCAAATACACTTTCGATATTTGCATCACATGAGGCAGTCTCTGTCAATTCAGTCACGTTTTCCTCGACGCACTCAGATGTTTGAAATCCTTTTTGAGATTTTTTTACCGACCCATTTCGGACTTTCATTGTTTTCATAACACTGTGTTATTATTCATACAAAACATTTCTTTAAACGTTCTCACATTGTTTTTTCGCTAATGACCTAAAGCTATGTCAACCGTGATACTGGTATGAACTTGTTGATAGCCACTTTCGACCAATCAGGTCGCGAATAGTTTGACAACAAAGGGCATCACCTTTCGATATCTCGATATATATCGTGATATGAACTCTTGTAGCGGAGGACACGATGCAAATTTTTTATATCCAAAATGGTGGTTCCAGCGAAAAAAATGAGTCGGCAAGAGGCATCGTTGTAGTTCACGTTTAAAAAAGTGTCAATAGCGTGTTGGCACCTCGTAACTTCCTCATCATATATGTTATTAGCATCAAGTTACGAGTAATCTTGTGATCCACCAAAGTTCTGAAATTGGGAATATGCATCTAGGAAATAGTTTTGATTATATTAGATTTGGTACCGCCAAGTATCTAGAGAGTTCTGCTCTCCGACCGTGCCTCGTGGTCCTATGTATATCTGAGCCAACAGACCATAGATTTAGTAGATATAAACTGAACCTGGCAGCGGCACGTGGCGCCTTGATAGACAAAGACAGCGGGGTGTAATCTCTTTGATTAACCCAATCGGAGACAGAGATAGCAGCTCCTCGCGCTGGCTATTCCTAAGATGGGGCCATATGTTAACAGCATTATGAGCATTCTGGACGTTCAGTCTATACGTATTAACTATGGAATAAACTTGTGTGTAGTACCACGCGTCACCATACTTCGCCACTTCCATGTTCGAACCTAACCCTGGAATTTCATTGTGACGTACAGTGCTTTTGCGCCTGCGAGTTCAACAGAAAAATATGCGAGACAGCACATATTTCCTTCTCGTTCTGATTCTCATGAAAATCCAGCCTGACTTGAACTCGAACTGCTTATTGTGTGTACAAATGTCACCGGTAATAGGAATAATATGACGTGATTGTAATACAAGTAACAACAATTAATGCTTTCGAATGAAAAATAAAATTACGAGTCTATGAGAATATTCGGTAATGTTTGGTTATCCGAGACAAACGGGTTATCGAAAAATAAGTCTCAAATATATGGTGATAAAATTTAGTAAAACTTTTTCACTCACCATTATTAACATTAATTTAATGAATCATTTAATACCTTTTCCTTCTTAGGGAGCAAGATAAGATCGTGTCTGTGAAAATATCTCATTCTGTGCTGAATAGTTTATTACTATTGTCCTATATGAGATGATGCTTAATGAAATGAGAACATGCTGATCAATCACTCAGTTTTAATGATCTGTTTTAAAATAAGAAGTCTGCTGACCAAACATTTTTTATTTACTAATATTAATGGAACATTTCTAAAAACTGTTTTCGATGAATGTTAAGGTACCAGAGGGTCTGGGAAATAATAGAAATGTTATATTCAGAGCATCCATTAACACGTGTATCGCCGTTAGGAAGGCTGTATCTAACTGTCCTTTTCTACTTCGCACCTCAGTGCACAAATTTCTCGCGTACGCCCACTACTTCTATTGCGAATATATACAAATCACATGCGAAATATCGCCTGAAGTGTCTTAAGTCGTCGTAACAGTATAGTGTCGATATACTATACATCTTTGTACTTCCAACAGTAAAGTATCAGAAGGAACTGTGCAATATACCGCAATTCTATAAAATGAAACTAAGTTTTGTTAGTCCAGTAATGTATGCTAAATGTGGATATGATCCGCAGTCTCTTTCAAAAGTTATTATGGTTTCGGATTTTCTACCAGACAGACAAACGAATAAATGCTTTTATCGTATTCTGAGACACTCAAAACATGTGTTCACTCTATAATCTGATAGTGGATTTTTTTTTGGATTGCAATGCTTAAATACACTAAAAAATATATCTAAATATACTGAGGAATATAAAATTTACAAACTTTGTACACGAAACTAAAAATGATGTACCCAGTAATGTAAATTTACGAGTCTTTCGTAAAATACTTGTAGCTCATTTAAGAAATATTTATATGAAAATTACGAATCTTTTTAAGTAATTCGATGAGCATTACACGAAGTTTTGAAAAAAAAAAAAATTTTAATCATTCCTCCACTGAAATTAAAATGAATAGAAAAATCTCTTCAAGTGACGTGTGCTTCGTAGCGTAAATTACAATCAGCTATACGCGAGAAATTCAGAACATACATAATTAGAATTGCGTTCAAATTGGTACTTGAAAAACAGAAATGACCTGCAGTAACCAACGCCTGGATTGGAAATCGCATACTTGTAGTAGAAAATTAAGAAACCTTCTTCCCGTCTGAAGTAGTATTGTAAAATTACTGAGTGCGATTGAAAATGATAAAGCTTGTTAATTAATAAAATCAATTAAGAACCCCCATAGAAAGAAGAAGTATATTCAAAAGTATATACGAAAGTAGATTATTTTTGTATATAAAATATTTTTAACGAACAATTGTGTATATATATATATTTTTATATTCAAGAGTATACTTAAACATATATAGAAACGATAGTAATTTTAGGCAAGCGACCTCGCAAGTTTTAACATTTATATGAACGTAGCGTTTAGGGTAGGTCGGTAGGATAGACATTTTTTGCGAAACACAACTTCGGGCGCGGGATACGTGATGGTGATTCTAAGCGCAGGAAACGCTAGTTATACAAAAAATATATTTACGGATTTATTAATTAATTAATTATTATTAAAAAAAAGAAAAAACTGGTATTTTCTTCGAGCTATTATTACGACTTGGATATTGCCCAAAAGTCTGTTATTTTCAGAAAATCTCTAAGATATACCTGAAATATATTTCCCATATATCTACGAGATATACAATACCACGAAAAATTGTATGTATTTATAATATATAATATATTAAAAAATATATTTCAGATATACACTATGAATATTTTTTATACATCAGAAAATATATTCAGAAATCTACTTTTCGCATATACTTTTTTCCCATGGGGAAAGTTTCTTAAGAGTAATTAACGTTGTTTAAATTACGAGTACATCGTAACGTAAGTTTCAACCAGTCGTACGTGGAGAAAAACTCATAAGTCATTAGGAATCGTCGGTGCTGGTATTTGAAATTCGTAACAATTCTTTTTTTTTATTTAATTTTATTTAAAGTCGCATCAACATCGATGGTTATTAGCGACTTGACAATACTTTTACAAGGATTCATATAATTCGACGTATAATTTTCTGTCCGAATTACAGGCTTTGGAACACATTTGTTTTTTTGCAGAAGTTCAGCACTTTATCTGCATTGTTATTGTTCTTTAAACACTCTTTTAACGTTGCCGGTAAATTTGTTTTAGATCGTTCGGTTTAGTACTCAGGACATTTCAATATCAAATGTTTGACCGTGATAGGTTCGTTGCATTTGTCGAACATTTTCCTCGGGGTTTTGTCGAAAAGGTGTACGTGGGTTATGTTTGTGTGCCCGATCCTGAGGCGTGTTATTGCACTTTGTTCTTTTCGGTTCGCGAAGTATGGGGTTTTTTCCCATATGGATTCTCTGACCTCATGTAGTTTCGTGAGCCGACTTTTACTCTAGAGGTCATTCCATTTAATATTTACGGCTTTGCGTATTTTTTGCTTCAGTTCATTAGGTGATATCGGGATCTCGTCGATGCAGTTTGAGGCTTCTGATGTGGCTCGTTTAGCTGCGGCGTCTGCTTTTTCGTTCCCCTCAATTCCTTGGTGACCTGGTACCGATACCACGGGTACTTCTTTGCTCGAGTCCTCAAGAAGTGCCATTTTTTTACTGATGTCCAAGATCATTGGATTTGGGTTTATGTCATTCTTTATATTGGGTTGTTCGGAAAGCAATTTCGTTTTTTTTTATAAAAATGAAAGACGATTTTCTTATAGTGAATTAATATTTTATTCAATCCAATATTGTCCATTCTGAACCAATACCTTTTGCCATCTTTCTGGAAGTAGCATGATTTCACGCTCATAAAATTTTTGTTCTTTGCTGGCAAAAAACTGATCCAAGTGACTTTTGATCTCCTCATTTGAATTAAACGTTTTACCATCTAAAAAATTTTGTAGCGACCGGAACAGATGATAATCTGAAGGTGCCAGGTTTGGAGAGAATGGTGGGTGTGGCAGTATATCCCATCCAAACTCTAACATTTTTTTCCGAGCGGTCAAACTTATATGTGGTCTCACATTATTTTGTTGGAACAATATACCTTTCCTATTGACCAGTTCTGGCCTTTTTTCTTTAAGTGAATCATTCAATTCGTCCAACTGATGACAGTACACTTCAGAATTGATCGTTCTGTTGCTCGGTAGAAGCTCTAAATCAACGATTTCTTTGAAATCCCACCAAACAGATAGCATAACCTTTATTTGATGAATATTGGCTTTCGAAGTGCTTTGAGCCGGTTCATCTTTTCTACTCCAGGATCTTTTGCGCTTAACAATGTTGTAGATAACCCATTTCTCGTCCCCAGTGATGATACACTTAAAAAATGGATCATTTTCTTAGCGTTTGAGAAGCAAATCACAAACGTCAATGCGACGGCACGAATTTTTTTCCGTACGAAGATGAGGAACCCATATGTCGAGCTCTGAGGTTAAACCTAGCCGTTTCAAATGATCATGAACGGTCGAATTCGATAAATTTAATCTCTCAGCGATCTCCAGACTTGTTATTCGCCGGTTTGCATCAATTAATACCTTTATTGTGTCTTCATCAGCTTCAACTGGCCTTTACGTGGTGCATCTTCGAGATCAAAATTGCCGGATCGAAATTTTGCAAACCAATTTTGGTTTTCGCTAATCGTATTGCTGAGGTCTGTATGAGGTCTAAAATGCTCGTTACGTGGTCAGTTGCTGACCCGTAGATAGTGGATCCGTAGTCAATTTTTGCTCTAATTCTGGCTTTGTATGTGGACATGAGGACGACGCGGTCTGCACCCCAGCTTTTTGATGATAGAGCTTTCATCAGGTCGAGCCTCTTTCGACATTGAGCTTTTAGTAGCTTGATATGTGGGGCCCATGAAAGGTTGGTGATGAAGGTCAATCCCAATATCTTCAGGGTGTGGGATCTGTGGAGCTTAGCTCCGTCCAAGTAGAGGTCTATGTCTGTCAGTTTTTTAGGTGGAGATCGGGATAATACCATAAACTGGGTTTTGGTTTGAAAGAATTCAAAGCCTGATTTATTAGACCACGACACTAGTCTGTCGAGCGACTCTTGGAGGATTTCTTGAATTGTTTTAATATTTTTACCTGAGCAGAGCATGGTTAGATCATCAGCAAAAAGGAGGCCTGTTGTGGGGCGTTCGATCGTATCGAGGATATGGTTTATAGCCAGGAGAAAAAGCGTGACACTGATAACCGAACCTTGTGGGAGTCCATTTTGAACGTTAATTGTGTCTGATAGACAATTTTTGACGCGCACTTGCATGGATCTGTTCGAGAAAAAGTTTTCGATGAATGAGCTGATATGTCCATTTAGGAATTTTTCCTCTAGTATATGTATCACTCTGTTCTTCCCACATCTCGTAGGCCTTTTCGATGTACATTGAGACGGCGCCGACGTGCAGGTTGTTTGCGAAGAAGTTATATATGAAGTTTTCCATTTGTGCCAGGTCGTCGTATTCGATGATCCATTTGAAGTGACGGTTTACCATTTTTTCCAGTAGCTTGCATAAATTACATGTCAGTGAGTCGGGACGGTAATTTGATGGACGCGTTAGATACTTCCCAGGTTTGGCGATTGGTACCACAGTTGCCAACCTCCAGGATTTGGGAAAGGCGTTGCGGACGTCCATATCTCGTTGTAAGGTTTCTCAGACCAATATCAGGAAGGTGCTTTGTGAGCATGATCGGGTTTCCATCGGGATCCGGGCTCGCGTTTTTGCAGAGACAGAGAGAGAGAGAGAGAGAGAGAGAGAGAGAGAGAGAGGGAGAAATATTCAATTCCTTCATGCTGTATAATGAGTTGATTGGATTTTCGTTTCGGTTTTCTTCCATGTCGACGAGTAGTGATGTGGGTCGGGCGTTTTGTTCGGTATTTCTTGAAATTTGCGAAACTTTGACTGTCATTTTCGTCACTGGAGTTGGAAGCGAAGGTATCGGCCAGTATATTGGCCATTTCGTACGAGCCGGATATTTGAGTACCTGCTGAGTCTGTCAAGAGTTCGGTGGAATTTAATCGTTTTGTGCCTTGTATTCGTTTGATAGCGTTCCATACCTCTTTAGTTGGGGTTTGGCTACTTAGTGAGCTTATGAAGGTCTTCCCGGAGGTTTGTTTGCTATCTTTGACTTGTCTTCTAGCGCGAGCTTTCAGTCTTTTGTGCTTGATTTTTGTGTCATTTGAGGGATGTTGTTTGTATACATTATATGCGTGTTTTGAGGCCATTATTGCTTCTTCACACTCGTCATTCCACCAGGGAATAGCGTTTTTTGAATTACAAGTTTTTGCCTTGGGAATCGGTGCATCGGAGGCGTTGCGGATTTGGGCGTGGAGGTATCGGGTAGTTCGTTTACCTTTTTGCCGGCATGTTCATCAGTTGGTTCGGTGTCTTTCATATTTACTTCGATATGCTTGGAGAAGAGTTGCCAGTTTGCCTTTTTTAACCTCCAAGAAAGATCGGCGTATGCTGCTGCCGTGTCAGATTTTGAGTTCGTAAAGTTTAGGTGAAGTGGGAAGTGATCACTGTCGTAAAGTTCTTCGTCGGCGGACCAATTCATTCTATGTGAGATATTTGATGAGCATATGCTGAGGTCTATTGAACTAAAGGATGCCGAAGAGCAGTTAAAATGCGTAGGTTCGTTTTCGTTCAACAATACTAATTCGGGATTTTCCAGTCATTGCTACGCGATTTTTCCTCTCCTATCTCTATTTGTTGAGCCCCACAGTGGGTTATGACTATTGAAGTCTCTTACTATTAAGAAGGGTTTTGGGAGTTGTTGGGTTAGCGAGTTTAATTTAGTTAGATTTTAGAGTTATTTAATTTTTTTATTTCTACATTAGTAAAATTTCGTTAAACCTGAATTTCTGCTATTTTTGCTATCTCATAGGCAACTTAGTTTTCACAAAAAAAAATACATGTTCCCGTTTTTAGATGCCTATAATAAACATTTGTCGGGTTGTAAGCGACCGAAATCTTCGCTATGTCGTACGTGGAGACTAGAATTGTGATGCTAAAACTGAGGCTAGTTTAACTAGTGAAACATGTGAAAGAAGAATCTTACACTTTCGAAAAATGAGATGCTGGCTACATTTGGCAAGTGCTCGGGATAAAGTGATTGGGACTTGTGAAGTGATAGAAAGCATCGCCTAGATCTTCGTAGATATATGCTAGAATTGTGAAGATAGAGCCGAGAACTGCCCGAGTATTAAGCAGAATCAGCAGCTTCTCTTACTTTCGAAACATGTGGTGCCAGCAACTTCTCCATGTACCTAGCCATTAAACCGTGATTAGCAATGGAACTCTTCGCTAGGTTCTTCGTATATGTTAGAACTGTAAAGCTAAAGCTGTAAACTGTTCGAGTATTGAAAAAATCAGCAACCTCTCAGAGTTGCGACGAATAAGTCGTTAACTACGTCTTTCAAGCGTTATGCAATGCGTAATCCTTATTCTTCCTTTTTAGGTTTGTCTATGCAAATCTTGTATTGCAATCAACTATAGGTCTACTAAAAGCCTCTGACCAAATTTCTAACTTTTTTAAGAACTAGTCGTATTTCTGATGGTATCGATATCAATGCCGATTACGAAAGTCGATGAAGTTGCGGCGTCTTCTGTGGGCCAAAAACACCTTTATATCAATGCCATGTATAGCTAAAAGAACATTTAACCCATATAATGATACTTTGGGGTGACACGCCCTTATAGAGCTTTTTTGTAGAAGTGAAACTTTCTTTCCGACTCTCTTTGTGGAAGTACTACACATGTAATCATTTCGAGCACCACGATAATAACATATATGCAAGATATATAAAATATATATCTTGGATATAAAAAATATATTTTGACGAAAAATTCTATATCTCGAATATATTTTAGGGTAAATACAAAATATATACCGCGGAAAAATATCTCTGAGATGTATCCAAAATATATAAAAATTATATTTATAATATATAAACCGACGAAAAGTTCTACATGTCAGATATATTTTTTTAAATATTTCTTTTCCATGGGGGAACGAAACTTGTATCGTATATTTCGATCAAACATCACTTAGGTAAGTTCGTTTCATTGTACAATTATTAATGACACAATTTATTGTCATCAAGTATTTGAATTTATAATCGAGTCTTTGAATATTACATGCTTGTTGCGTATTTCATTTGCCAGCATTAACGAATTCTTAATGACTTACGAGTTAGATTTTCCAAGTACGACTGGTAGAAAGTTACTATTAATCTTAGTTTCAGTTAAGGCATTTTCAATACCGTTTATTAATTTTAGAAAACTTTTTAATTGATCATGAAATTACTTGCCAAGTTCCGTAATTTTCAATCGCACCCGGTAACATTACAATACTGCTACATACAATGACGGAAAGGTTTATCAATTTTTCACTACGAGTCTTGAAATGTCCTATTCTGACGTTGGATACTGCAGAGGATATGTTATTTTCAAATACGAGTGCGGACGGAAATCTAATTATTAGTTGACTAATTTCTTGAGTGTAACTGACTGCTATTTATGTTACCATGTATACTTAATTTTAACAGATGTTTCTATTAATTTTAATTTGAGAATATTAATTTCGGAATAAGCAGAATTATTTATTAATTTTCTAAAAACTTGTACATTACTCACCGAGTTACTTGACAAGCTTTGCAATTTACATATAAATATTTCTTAAATCTAATGTAAGCTCTATTAACCTTACGGAAGGTTGGTAAA
Source organism: Cylloceria caligata (assembly GCA_963942595.1). NCBI lineage: Eukaryota > Metazoa > Arthropoda > Insecta > Hymenoptera > Ichneumonidae > Cylloceria > Cylloceria caligata. The sequence goes on along the minus strand of OZ012711.1, from coordinate 14,461,426 downwards.
TTTACATTGCTGGGTACATGAGTTTTATTTTCATGTATGAAGTTTTCAAATTTCATATTGTTGAGCACAGTAAATGTACATATTTTTGCTTCTTTATAGAAAAAGCATTGATTTCGCGAACATTTTTTTTCGAGATTTTGATTGTATAGTACTTGTAAAAGTTCAAAAACGTGGAAAAATCATATTTAGAAAAAATGTTTATGCGTATGTGTTTGCGTGTGTGTGACGAGCTTGGAAAAGTGAAATGGCTATATCTCGAGAATGGGTTCGTCGATATTCCTGAAACTTTGCATGTGAGCCGGGTCGCAATCCTCGTCGGTTTGTTGAGATTTTTGCCTACATCGCTAACGGGTGTCTCATTTTATGGTTGTTTGAATTTAAAAAAAAAAAAGGTGTGATATCTCTAACTTTAGTAAATTTTAAGCTATCCAGCAAAAACGTGTTATAAGGATAGGCTAGGGGACAAGGCTGTTCGATATTGAGTTTGGCAAGAAGCGATCAAGGCGTTCAGATTTTATTGGATTAGGAGTTTTTGTAATTTTTCGACACATAAATGTTCTTTCTAACTTTTTCATCTATCAAACCGAAACTTGGCATGCAAATCGGCTAGATAACAAGGATACTTGGTTTTGAATTTAATAGGAATCGATCGAGGGCTTAAATGTTATTAAGTGTGCAATGTTACTAAATTAGTTAATTAAAAAAAATTATTTTCCAACTTTGACAAAGCTTTCTCTACGAGGAAGCCAAAATTGATAAACATACTTCCTCCTAAAGGTGACCTTATCAAAGGTGGAAAATAATGAGAAAAGAACGTGCAAGATTTTATTTTGCAGCCTTGTTTCACAGTATGTGTTTAAAATATAAAATACAGTCTATATAAAAATATTTCTTAAATTCCGTCTACATTATACATAAAAAATATTGTGCGCGGATAGTAAATGTCAAATATCTAGATGCAAGAAATTTGCTGATATCTGCTTTTTTTAAACAATGATACTTAAAATAAGCAGTGATGATACGTTTGAATTTTATAATACGGTTTATGCATAAAACCTTCAGATGCCGGTACATAAAATCGCAAGCAGCCAGTGCCAGTGTTTTTTGATAGTGTAGTGGATACTTTTCAGCAGAATCAACAATTACGTCTTGACCTTAATGTCAACACCGGGATACTTGGGTGCCCACCTAACCACATATTGGCAACGTCGTACATGAAAAGTAGAAATCGAATGGTTTGCCACTCGAAAAAGTATTTAAATCGTTCTTTAAAATAATTTTTTGAGTAGAAAACTATTCGAGTTGTAGTTTTCTTAAAGTGGTTCCTATCCCTATTTTGGCGAATCTCTGTTTCAAAAGTCGATTAATATTCGTATAAAAAGTTTTGTCTAGCCAGCTCAAGTTTTACCAAAGTTAATGCGATAACGTACATTTTTCGAAAATTTCAAAACCCAATAAAATCCGAATGTGTTTTACGATTACGGCCATGTTTCAATGTCCAAGAACCTAGTACGTATCTATAATCATAAAGGACTGTGTGATTCGACAGTCGACAATGTACAAAAGTGAGAATGGGGCGCTCTATTTTGGAACAATAAAGTTTCCATGAATTATTGTATTTTGGAGAAATTCTTACAAAAATTGAACTAAGAACAGAGAGGATATCCCCTACTCAAATGCCTACTATCTGTACACACACACATACGCATTCGTCCAGACATTATTTCTAGATTTGATTTGTTGACTATTTGAGATATATTAAGTATTGTGGCATGAAAATCTATTAAAAACAATGTCTTCATGAAAACAAAGCTTCCTCTGTGAGGAAGCAAAAGAGGTGGAACAGAAGAAGGAAGAACATAATGCGGCAGGAGGGAACAAGGAAAGCAATAGAAGACGGAAAGCGATAAAAGTTAGTCAAACAATGTGGATATGATGGCACGGTAACGACACGAAGATAAGAGAAGGGGCATGAATGAGAAAAAGGATGTCAAGCTATTCACAGAAGAGCTGTCAGGAAGTCGAAGAAAAAGTAAGGCGGAAATAAGAAATAAAAAATAAGTTATCAAGGTATAGAAGTGAATGAAGTCGTAGCAAGGAAATCGTACGACAATCCAAAGAGCATATAATACCGGTAATGAGCACAACGGATTACAACTATTGAAAAAAAAAATACAATATAGAATGAAACGGCGGATGGAACGAATAAGAATTTTGAATTGTGGGGAATTTTCGTTAAATTTGATGCTCGGTTTTGGATTTTAGGATACCTTTCATTTTCTAAAAATTGTCTGTGGAGGCTTGTCATTCCCATTCATTTTTAGTTATTGAGTTAAATCGTTCCTCACAGATCGATCAGTGTCCAAGAATATCTGGTATAACACTTGGCAAATCGATATAAGTGTTCATTTCATTACTTTAACTCACGAAAATGTTTAGTACTTCCCATGTAGAAATCTGTCTTAGTACGCAGTCGATTCCCAATCGGAATTCGTTAGGGATGCCCTAAAAAATAATCTTCCTAGGATCCAAGGTGGATCCAGAATTGTTTTCGGGTTAATGCTGACAGATAATCTTAAATTTAAGTTTTCGGTAAAATCTCAATAAGGATTTGTTGGGGAGTCCTCGAAAACTGCATCCTTTTAGGAGTCCAGCTGGGTCTCAGGTCATATCTGGGTCCTTGCGTTACTTTAATCGATAAGTACAAAATAATACATCTTACAAACTTATAGGATAAATAAACAAAGGATATCTCTCAAAGTAACAAACTTGATGACCATCTGTATTTACAATAATGCGAATAGATTTACCTAGTTTTTTGCATCAAATTTCAACTGCTCTCACAAGATATTACACAGAATCATAAACACCCGTTAACGACCACAATGTTTTGAAGTTTGCCAGGAATGTATTATATAATTACAAAAACTAGGATGGATATTGATTCCTTCTGTCCAAACAAGAAACATCATAATTTAGTTAAATTAACAAAAAAAAGCATCCAGCAAATTTCTTATCATTTTCTTTTTGCTTTGTTTCATATTTTCTAGATTTTTAATCTCACACTTAGTTTCGTTACGGTCAAACGTAAATAATGAATACAATTGATCTCATATTTGTCGTAAAAATGTGTGCATGATCCTCGGAATGATCCTTTTTGATCCTTCAAGAATCCTACCAGATCCTATGTTATTCTTTCAGCATCCCGTAGAATTAAAGCTGTATACAATAAAATATCTTGTCCGGAATCTCTTTTAAAATACAGTTTACAATCACTTCATTTCGTGGAATACGATCTGATGTTCTATCGGATCCCTATTAGTGATCAGGAATAATTATGATAGTCTAGCTTCGTCCCTACCACAATTTCTGCACGAGAATTAAGCGATACTTAGTCAAAAATTCTGTAAACGGGTATTAAAATAACAATAAAAGTGTTTCCTCTGAAACTTATCACGAATTAAGAGTCAGGTTAACGTATATTTACGGTACATATCTATTAAGCATACTTAGATAAATACGATATTTAGCAACTTACCAGCTTATTCAATAAATAATAAATAATCAATAAAAATGCTTTTTTTAAATACGAATAATTTCATCGTCCTCTGGATTATGTTTTTAAAATGTCTTATTTTATCTTATTTCAAGCGTTTATGTGAAACAGGATTCTCGGGTGCAAAATGTTTTTTGCATTGGATTTAATCTGGAATCCGAAGCTATTATAGAATTATCTATATGGTTTTCACCCATACCTATGAATTTAACAATTTAACAGTTCAATGCTAAAAGGGTTTTGTTCTATAGTACAATATTTTTTTGGTAAAACAGATAACATTTTTAATGTATTTTAATAAGTTCCGACTGCAAAAAACTATAATAAACCGGACTTAAGGTTTAAAAAGTTTTCATTTGAAAATAAATCTAAAACGGATGAAATAATTTCCGATGTTGATTTAGTTTAACTTCATATTTGAATTACAATAACTCATTTACCGCAGTCACTACGTCGGGAGACGTCTTTTCTTGCGTTAGAAACCGTGCATATCGTATATAATTGACCTTTCAAATAGAGTCCAGACGGCATGTTTCTTGATATGTAAAAGACGGTTACAATGTTCGGTAAATGAATTATTGTATTATTAAATATGAAGTTAAAATATTTTTTGAAACTATAACAGCTAAATAAGTTTTGATAACTCTATTTTATTTTTATTATCATTTTTGCACTCTTGCCTTTAGAATTGAAGCAACAAAGGCAATTAGAAAATTCCGTTGCATTTTTATTGATTTCTAGTTGTTAACAACATCTCTAATATGCAACAAACTTATTAAAAGTTACATGCTGTTGAATAAACAATATATATACAAATATGGACCGAACGAGCTCTTTCTCTCACTCCACTGTGAGTGCTATGAAGTTAGGTACAGATAATAGTTTATAGTAGGAATGACAGCCATCTTGAGGCAATTCGATATATACAACTTTATCTCTCTGAAATCTCACCTAATATCTAGGACTAACAATCTAGGACAAAAAATGTTGGTTACGACACACAGAATCTATGTACCCAGTTTTGTTAAGACATCTTTAGCCTATTCGGAGAACATCGCATGTATAGAAGCTGGCATATTCGCGGGATACAAGTAAAACGCATAGATACTCCCGTCGGGAGTGAAAGTGATTAATATATTTTACTTTAGTCGTTTTTCCTATGTTCATATCACTTTGATTCAACGACAAACAATTTCAAAGACAATCAAATAGCATGAACTTAGGGCAATAAGGGGTCATTCGACTGTGAAATTTTCACAAAACGACAGTAGAACAGCAGCACAGTTGTAGAGAAGTCGAAGCGCCAAGCATGGCTTTAAAAATTGTTAAGCTCGATCTTCTCAAAACATCATTTTTTCAATTGGCGTAGGAGATTCCAAGAAATACTATTAGACCAATCGGTCTGGAATTTTTACATGCCATTAAGCACATCAGTGGCTTTCGCAGAGTTCATGAAAACATGTTTTCATTAACAATCTCGTATTATTTAACGTGCAAAATGATTTTTAAAATATACCCAATTTCAGAATTGAGCTTCGAACCTACGTAATTTGGTTAATTTGTTATTAAACAAAATAATTTTGATTCAGAAGATAACGACACTCATACCGATTAAAAATCTTTTTGAATTTTGTGTTACAGATATACACTTTTTCCGAAATCACCTACGGCGGTAGTCCATCGCTATTTAAAGCCATACAGCTCAGTACTTGACTATTGAAAAAAAAAAACGATTAAAATAATTAAAACCCATCGTTATACTCAAAAAATGTGTATTAATAAATATGCAACAATTTAATTACGTTTAACATTTAATTTACTAAAAAAAGAAACTCCCCAAAAAATTACAGTTTTACAACGTTTTGCAGTGGCTTGACCCGTTCAGAAATGTATTTTGATCTTTTCGATACGGAACTAAGAATTGTCAATTTCCAATAAGAATTGTATTGTGTCAGTTGGTAAAAGGGATCAATGTAAATGACAAAAAAAACTATTTTTCGATGGCAAACTCTCCATTATCTGTGGTGCAATCTCGCTTCCGGCAGAAATGGATGATAGGCTAGACGCTTTCCCCCATACTCCGGTAGCCTCGAAAAGCATCCTGAGGCTTGCTATCAGTGCTTCAAGCTGCCCATGCACAGAGGGTAGAGGATCGCGGAAGCTGCACCGACGATGATAAATATTCCCCAAGATTTTTACAACCCCTCGCGAGCAACCGCCTTCCTTCCGGTTTGCTCTATTCCTCTGGTACTCTGATGAACCAAATACAAATATTTCTATAGCGTGTTCCATGGCGGACGCTTTACTTCCGTCTCCCATTCAATCTCACTTCCGGTCAGATTCTCGAGAAAGGAGATAAGAGCCTCTCGACGCTCCGTCGACCACTCGTAGCTGGTTACGAATATTAGCGTAGATAGGAGCAATGGAAGAAAAAAGTCAATGAGGATGAAACAAGATCTGATCTAGATCTACTCTTGATACCGTTATAGATAATTAATATGGTTTCGACACTCAACGGGTCGTATTCATAGTCACGGATTAAATATGACCCGGCTGAGATTGCTTTCGGTAAAGTGTTAATTTTCACGCGTGGTTTCATAGCTCCGTTACCTGCGATTGGAAACGGTTAGGTTTATTCGAGCACTTACTTAGGAAGTGTAATATCCGTAATCTGCTACAAATTTTTCCGTATACTTCTCGTGAAGTTGGACGTACTGAAGCATAAAAAAAAAAAACCCGATTGCGAAACAAGGAGAAATCGAGTGTCGATGAAAATTGACGATCGGTATTTCATTTTTGTATTGATACCGTGACCCCGGGCTGACACCCTAGGATAAATTTAACCCAGATAGGTTTGGTACTCTCAGTACCTTCCAGGAGACTTCAACGTTATTTTTATGTTGACATGTGATTTTTTGCAATTACAAGAGATTCATCAATTTTTTTCTGCTATTTCAAATATATTACTCATTTAAAAATATTAATATTAAAAATACGGATTAAATATTTATATCGAAACAAAATTAATTTAAATAATGTAAATGTATATCATGAAATGTTTATTCTTACTAACAGAATAAGCCCTAATAGATATAATTTGCGGAACTATGAGGAGGCTTGACGACCGTTTGGTATTTCGAACGAGGGAGGGCGAACTGTCGAAGAGCAACGCTGACTAAAAAATGTATTCGGATGTGGAGAGTGAGAAGGGATTTCAGTCAATAAGATATTGCTTCTGTCCATATCAAAGAACAGAAAAACCAAGACCTTGTGTTATTTGTGACAGGAGTCGATATTCGCATAGCACAGGAGTAAGCTGTCTACATCTTGCACCGGCGTCGATGATTCATTTCTTTCCACTTGTTCATTATTTTTGAAATAAATACATTGATACTTTTGCATGACGGCAGATTTATTTATTAAAATCAGCCGGGAGGGCATTATTTCGAAAGACCTTTTTTATCCTGCTTGGAAATAATTTTTATCACTTACACAAAAATTTTGGTTCTATAATTTTTTTATGATTACTCGTTTTAATGATGCTAGAAACATAAAAATATCAATAGTTACAAAATAATGAATTTTTTAAAAATCCTACATTTCACAAATGAAAAAAAACGCACTTTCATCTTTTCAAATAATTATAGTGTTTCGAGTGGACGATAATCGCATTTTGTATCAACTTTTTTCTTTAAAAAGCCACAAGAAATACTTCAAAATATTAAAAATTGTAAAAGTTATGACGTTTTTAGTAAGAACGGATTTTTCGAAAAAGTGCATTTGAAGAAATCCGAGAAATACTTTTTGATACTTCAAGGATAAATTTTGTTCTGTAAAAATCAAAAAATATTTATTATAGCGAAAACGGCAGCACTTGAAAGATCGATGGGGAAAAAATATCCTGGTCCTGTTACCAATCGGCTCCAACCGTCTGCCAATTTAGGTAACTTTTCGGTGTAAAGTGCAGATGCTGCGATGTTGGACATTCACCTAACATCTTTTTTTTAAACCGCAGTCACGCTAAATTTATTTGGTATGGTCGACTGGAGGTTTAAGTATTATATCCGGCTGGGTTCTTCATCTGACTTATTATAATTTTCTATATACATCAGGCGATGTAAAATACCGACATACTTCACGATATCTGGTAACCGCATTTCCCAAGAGCTGGCTAATTGGATTTCTTTAAGGCCATTCCAATCGACGTCAACTTGACCAATTAAACAAGCAACTACTGGAGACTATGACACTAAATATAGTGCCAGTGGTCCAAGCTCTTGAAAGCTTGTAGAGAATAAGCTAAAGATAATGTTATGTACATTTTTAAGTTCTTGCCGATGAAATATTTTGTATTAGTCGAAGGGCAATCAACATGCGTTCATTTATTGCATTGCATACACTGGACCGATTGTATATACGCTACAAAACTGGTCGCAATAAGAAATACAAGGGTCATTTTTTAGTATCATGACGGTTTTTGAAGGCTCTGTCATGTCCGTGGTCACATCGGTATTCATCGCATTTGGGTTTTCCTGATTCCACCCCTTTTTGCTTTTTTAGAGAGAACGTTTGGTTCCTGTTAAACCATTGTATATGTATGTGTGTGCACGCGCGATTTATGTTTCAACAAATTTTGTGAAAACTTTTATTTCATTCATTTTAATGTCACAAATCTGTCCAATTTTTTTAAACCGTGAAAAAGGTTACAAAGTAAAACCTTGCAAATTGCATTCTTATTATTTTGCACCATTCACAAAGTTCCCTTCACAAGGAAACCAAATTCAATCAAAATATCAGGGGTACAAATTGAAAATGCGGGTTTGATAACAGATGGCGTTACTAACGCTATACGCATCAGGCAGTACTGTGACTATGTTCATGTCAAAGCTACGTCTTATAGCTTTAATTTTCAGTATGTGTCAATTTGTCGCAGTGTCAAATTCATAGTTTTTTTGAGCTCTCAATATGTCGAGTTTCGTGCCAACAAAACAGCATTTGCGGGAAGTTTTAATTTACTTCTTTAATTTGAAGAAAAGTGCTGCTGAAGCACATCGATTGGTCTCCGAGGCTTATCCGAGTCATGTTCCATCGGTTTCAACGTGCGAGAGATGGTTTGTGCGGTTTAGAAGTGGTGATTTTGACGTTGAGGACAAAGAGCGGCCGGGCCAAGTGAAAAAGTTTGAGAATGCTGAATTGGAGGCAATACTCAATGAAGACTCGTGTCAAACTCAACAAGAGCTCGCAGATTCATTGGGAGTGACACAACAAGCCATTTCCCATCGTATAAAAGCCCTCGGAATGATCCAAAAGCAAGGACATTGGGTGCCGTATGAGCTGAAGCCGAGAGACGTCGAGCGCCGTTTTTTTGCATGCGAACTGCTGCTCGAACGGCAAAAACGGAAGGGTTTTTTGCATCGCATTGTCACTGGTGATGAAAAGTGGATCCATTACGATAACCCGAAGCGCAAAAAATCATATGGTTACCCCGGCCATGCATCATCATCGACGGCCAAACCAAATATTCACGGCGCCAAGCTCATGCTCTGTATTTGGTGGGACCAGCTGGGTGTGGTGTATTATGAGCTATTGAAATCGAACGAAACCATCACAGGAGCACTATACCGAACTCAATTGATGCGTTTGAGCCGCGCACTCAAAGAAAAACGGCCACAATACGAGCAAAGACACGACAAAGTAATTTTGCAACATGACAACGCTCGGCCACATGTTGCAGCGCCGGTCAAAACATACCTACAAACGCTGAAATGGGAAGTCTTACCCCACCCGCCGTATAGCCCAGATATTGCTCCTTCCGATTACCACCTTTTCCGATCGATGACACATGGCCTAGCTGACCAGCGCTTCCATTCTTACGAAGAAGCCCAAAAATGGGTCGATGACTGGATAGCAGCCAAGCCGGCCGAATTTTTTCGCGACGGTATCCGTAAATTGCCAGAAAGATGGGAAAAAGTTGTGGCTAGCGATGGACAATACTTTGAATAATTCATTTGTTACCATTTTTTCAGAATAAACGTTCAAAAATAGAAAAAAATCCCGCATTTTCAATTTGTACTCCTGATAAGAAATGCGCTTTAAATCAAAGATAAGGTAGCTCGCGTTGAATGTTTTCAGGAGAACGATTCGATTGTGCGTAATTTCACGTGTATTGCTTCTCAACAGATACTCGGCTCTGCACATTACCGACTGTATGCGCATATGATGTGTGACAAATCGTTAACTCGCGCGGAAAGTCTCGATCGTAATCGCTGGTGAGTTGGGCTTTTGAAGATGCAGGGTAGACCCATGAACGATCACCCATTTGGAGAGTCAAGCAACTCGTCGATTCACGTAGTAAGCCTCGATCGTAATCGATAGGGAGTTGAGCTTTGGGTAGTTGGTCTATGGTCAGACGACTTTTTGGAAAGTTGACCACCTGGTGAATCGGGCCGAAGAGAGTTTCGTCTTAAAGAGTCATTCCATGGACAATCTCGTAATTATAAGAATGTGTTGCATTAGCGATTTTGTGAATCGTGTCCCACAGAAACGGGATTCTGTCTAGACTGACAGAGAACCGTTATTCGCTGTGCCCATCACAGTTAGCCGTTAACAAATCCTAAGGATGATTGGCTGTTGGAGCGAAAACAGTGATTGACAGTGTGCGAATGCAGTTTATGCGATGACGTTGATAACTGTATGACGTATATGTTGCGTTTGAAAAAATGAGAATCAAAACGTTATTGAAACGGCTGAAGTTGCTTTAGTCCTGTAGTGTTTAAACACGGGATACGCGTCAGCGATTATCGCCATCTACAGCGAGGTAATCGCAGCAACAAGTCAGTAGCCGTGAGACGAAGTCAGTCTGAGTCCGCCCGCCAAAGAAATATGTAGCCTGTCCATTTTAATAAATTATCGAGTACTCTGTAATTGTATACGGCGCGCATTTATTAATACACTACAGTGGCGACGAGGTCAAAAAAGTTTTATAATAGCGATAAAGGATCGCCTAGATAAAATAAAAAAATGGCAGATGCCCTAGAGAAGGAGCGTAAGGCTCTAGAAGCGGAACGAGTGAGAATGGCGGAAGAGAGGAAGCAGCTTATTCAACAGCGAAAGCAGTTAACGGCGGATTTGCAAGACTTGGCCGCACAGAAGACAGCAATGCAACAAACATCGGCGTTACCCAACACCGTGAGGAGCAGCGCACAAGTACAGGTTGTTCCAATGGCAACAGCTCAAATAGGTGAGATGAAAGAATTTAATATTCATGAAGACTGGTCTTTTTGGCAAGAGAGGTTAGAACAATTTTTTGTGGCTAATGAAGTCCCCGATGCTAAGAAAGTGGCACTCTTTATTACCTTACTGGGGAGCGAGGGATATTCCCTCTTACGTAACCTGTGCCAACCGGAGATTCCTTCAACTCTTTCATTTATGGTGCTCACCAGGATGATGAGCGATCATTTGAAGCCAAAGCCAAGCGTGATATCAGAGCGCTATAAATTCAAAGAATGTCGTCAAAAAGAGGAAGAGGACATTAAAGCATACGTAGCAAACTTAAAAAAGTATTCGACATATTGTGAATTTACTAATTTAAAAAATCACCTCAGGAATCAGCTAGTTTGGGGCCTAAAAAATGATTCTATTAAGAAACGTTTACTCGGAGAGACGAATTTGACGTACGAGAGGGCCGTGGAGCTGGCCTATTCCTTGGAATCGGCTACGAGGGATGTTGCGGAAATGGGCGTAACACAGAGGAACAACGCAGACACCGTCAACTACGTTGGATCAAGAGGATCACGATTTTCAAGGAATTCGGGTGTCGACAGGGAGTCGACTCGATGTTATTGTTGTGGTGGCATAAACCACAAGGCGCCGGTATGTAGGTACAGAGAGTACAAATGTAATACGTGTCAGAGAATAGGTCACCTTTCGAGTGTGTGTAAATCTGGTAAAAGTAGAGGTAAACAGAGTAGACCTTCGAGGTTACAACAAGAGAACAATAGACAGAATTATATGGGTGATTCAGAGAACAAACTAGAGGATTTTGACGAGCTCCTTCATTTCGGTGAAGAGGGGGATGTAAATAATGACGAATCTGGCGAGAGAATTAATTATGTAGGGCCATGGGTAGTTGAAGTGGGAATTCAAGGAATTAGTATAGACTTTCAGATTGATACGGGGTCAGACGTAGCAATCATATCGGAAAAATTGTTTCGTGAACGAAAAGATTTAGAACCGTTGAGTTTGAAAAGTACGCAGAGGCGTTTCAAGTCGCATCCCGGACACATTATTGTACCGTTGGGAGTTATTGAAGTGAATGTCAAGTTCGGAAAGATGAATTCGAAGCTGGACCTTTTTGTTATGCCAGGGGTGGGTCCACCACTTATGGGTCGTACGTGGATTCGTGCTCTGTCGGTTCCAGTGTCGAAAATTGTGGACGGCAATTATGAATCGCGCATTCATTTAATTGAGGACGAGGGTCAAGGGGACATAAAAAAAATTATGAGCGAGTTCGATGCGGTTTTCTCGTTAAAATTAGGAAAGTATACAAAGGGCAAGTTTCGACTTCATCTAAAGGACAATGCGGTCCCGGTGTTTTGTAAACCACGACCTTTGCCATACGCCATGCGTGGCTTAGTTGAAAACGAATTAAAACGAATAGTGGATGAAGATATTTTAGAGCCAGTGGAGAACAATGACTGGGCGACCCCGATTGGTCCGGTTTTAAAATCGAATGGACAAATTAGGTTATGTGGTGATTATAAGGTTACAATTAATCCGCACATTAAAGTAGATAGACACCCCATTCCTCGCGTCCAAGATCTGTTGGCAAGTCTGAACGGGGGAAAATTTTTCTCTAAGTTAGATCTGTCACAAGCGTACCAACAAGTCGAATTAGAGGAACAATCGAAAGAACTAGTCACTATCTCCACGCATAAGGGATTATTCACATATAAACGATTGTGTTTTGGTGTTGTGTCGGCGCCGGGTCTGTTTCAACGTGAAATGGAAAAAGTTTTAAGCGGGCTAGAAGGCGTCACCTGTTTTTTCGACGATATTCTAGTCACAGGTCCGACACGTTGCGTTCATAACAATAGACTGAGAGCTATATTAACGAGATTAAGAGACTGCGGGTTGACGTTGAAAAAGGATAAATGTAAATGCGGTCAGAAAAGTGTGGAGTTCCTCGGATATGTGTTAGATGCCAAAGGGACTCGAGTGTCAGATGAGAAAATACGAGCAATTTTAGACGCATCGGTACCAACTGATTTGACCCAGTTGAGAGCTTTTCTGGGAATCATGAATTATTATACAAATTTCATAAAGAACTACTCAAGCATGGTCGGCCCCCTATACGATTTGCTGAAGAAAAATACGAAATGGTCATGGAATAAAACCTGTGATGAAGTTTTCCATAAAGCAAAACAAAGTTTATTTAAATCAGACGTATTGGTCCACTACGATCTGAATTTACCGATTAAGGTCGCATGTGATGCGTCTCCATACGGCCTTGGCGCTGTTTTATCGCACAGGTATTCGGACGGGACTGAAAGACCTATTGCCTTTGCTTCGAGAACCTTAACGAAAGCGGAGAAAAATTATTCGCAGCTAGATAAAGAGGCTCTGGCATTGATTTTCGGAGTAAGGAAATTTCACCAATACTTGTTCGGTCGGCATTTTGTACTGGAGACGGATCACAAGCCGCTTGTATATATTTTTGGATCAAAACGCGGTTTGCCTCAAATGTCAGCAAATCGGGTACAAAGATGGGCAGTTTTATTAACTGCGTATGATTTCGAGATTAAATACATTAAGGGTGCCGACAACTGTCAAGCTGATGGGTTATCGAGAGTTCCGATTAGTTATAAGATAGAGGAGGATGAAAACAAGGTTCGAGCCGAGTATACGTATTTAAATTTTGTATCGGATGAAGTATAGTCTATTAATGCTAAAATTATCGCGGAGGAAACCGAAAAAGACAAAATATTGAACGATGTCAGACAGTTCGTATTGCATGGATGGCCAAAGGTAGTGACTGAAGAGTGGAAAGCGTTTAAATGTAGGGAGCGAGAGTTGACGATAGAAGAAGGTTGTATTTTCTGGGGTTATAGAGTAATTGTACCGTCGAGCTTGCGTAAGGATATGTTGAATGAACTACACAGTATACATATGGGTGTAGTTAGAATGAAAGCAGTTGCGAGATCATATGTATGGTGGCCTAACATAGACAAAAACAGCGAGAATATGGCGAAAACGTGCGAGTTGTGTCTGAAAGCGGCCGATAATCCACCGCGAGCGGTTTTGAATTCGTGGAAATGGCCTGATGGCCCAAACCATCGTTTACACGCGGATTTTTTGGGCCCTATAGAGGGAAAAATGGATTTAATAATTATCGACGCATTTTCGAAGTGGTTAGACGTGAAAGAGCTAAACGATATCACAGTAGAGACAACGGTCAAGTGCTTTAAGAAGTACTTTTCGACATGGGGATTCCCCCTGAAATTAGTAACGGATAATGGACCGAGTTTCTGTGCGAAGGCGTTTGGCGACTTTTTAGACTCGGTGGGGGTCAGGCACATTCGTACGCCACCGTACCACCCAGCATCCAATGGGGCAGCTGAAAATGCGGTGCGAATTTTCAAAAATAAAATTAGGTTGCTATTGAAAGCGGGCAACTCAAGATTCGAGGCACTTTATAAGTTTCTCTTCTATTACCGATCAACGCCTCATTGCACGACGGGCTATAGCCCAGCTGAATTGCAAGTGGGGTGGAAATTTAGAACTAAATTGGACTTAATAAGGCCATTATTACGCGAAACCATCGTGCGAAAACAAAAGGAGCAAGAGAGGATTTTCAGAGGGAATCGTCGAGCATCTTTCAACCAGAATGAAATAGTGATGGCCAAAGATTACAGCGATAATTCATGGCGTAAGGCCCGTGTTCTCGAGAAATTAACTCCAGTTACATACTCGTTAAGCACCGATAACAATAAACAGTGGAAGCGTGATACCGATCAGTTGCAATCATGTAATTTGCAAATGAATGAAAGAGAGGGTCAAACCGTTGTAAACAGTATTACGGCACCGGCGTTAAGCGCAGTGAGTGATAATCATGTACCTGAAATGGGACAAAGTGAAGTCAGTCCGCAAAGAGAGGCGTTGAATAGTGTAAGAAAAAGTGACATTAATAGTGGGAGCCAAATCCCGCAAACAAGCGACATACCGGACTTGCGACGTTCAACGAGAACCCCTAAGCCTAGACAGCGAGGTAATCGCAGCAACAAGTCAGTAGCCGTGAGACGAAGTCAGTCTGAGTCCGCCCGCCAAAGAAATATGTAGCCTGTCCATTTTAATAAATTATCGAGTACTCTGTAATTGTATACGACGTGCATTTATTAATACACTACAAGTCCTTCTGTTCCGAAACAAAATATTTGGAGCTAATGCATCCAACAGCACCGCGATATGTATTTTAAACGTTGACATTCATGAAATCGGTAAATACAGAACGTTAAAAGTGCAGCTAAACCGAGTTGTCCAGAGAGAAAGATGCTTGGGGCGTCTAGCTGCCCCGTCGGTATGGTAGGTAAATGTATTTATCTCGAGACGCTACCGCGTCTCTTGATAGTAGAAGGAGGTGACGAGTAATGAATGCTTCTCTTTACCACTGACAAAAGAGCCATTCTTCCAAAGTGAATATCGTTTGTGGTACGGACGAATGTTCTGACACTTCTCAAGTCCTGTTGTATACGAATGCGAATGTGTGCCAACCAACCGGATTGAATTGGAGGAAGTAGGAGGAAAAGTCTAATAGGTCGAATGAGCAGCTCCCTTTGAAAGGACCACGACGATCATCGCCCTTCAATCACTACCAGGTTGTCCCCAATCTCAATTTTATACCCTTTTACGTTTCTCTTTAAAAATGAAAGGAATATCATAGAATCGGCGAAACGACGTAATGTGAACGATCAATTTATATTATTGATATCGTTATTTTTAACATATAAACACACGTAAAGAAAGATTAAATTATTAAATGTTAATAATTCGTAAACGTCTGTTTTGATTTTACAAATGGAATAACGTTATTTTTAATAGACGCTATTTGTTAACATCTAAATAAAATTCAATAACATGTTTTCTACTTTAGAAGGTTTGAATTTCAGAGAACTCGATTTTGAATAATGCAACTTAATATTGTCCTAACAAGCCTAAAGGTTATGTAGATATAATATAACAAAAGAACTTTCAATAATTATTCCACCTTCATAATAGCTGTCAATGATCCACACAACTTTTTTTCACTAAAGATTACAAATCACTTTCTGCGAGGAAAGAATACTTTCGCGTAATAAATATATTCTGATTCAGATGAGTTTAGGAGTGTACATTTCGCTGTGGGGACTCAGAAATTGGCAATAAAATCTTATTGTGAACCTTGGTAACTTAAAGTCTCAACAGCATTCACTGTACAAACACCATGTACTTTCTACCTTCTAGTTACGTTATGACATCTATCGGAATCCGACACATACTAATAAATAATCGATTTGATAATAAAGAAGGTACATTTTAACCAAAAAGTTATCATATGATTATAAATTTTGTTTTGACACTTCGAAGGAAAGGGATGCGTATATTTTTATTTCCTTGAGTACTTATCGATTAAAATAAAAACATATGATTAGAAACAGCGTCTATCATTTTTATGTCCTGTCTGCCTTGGTATCACTTAATACCTCAATAACGTAATATAAGCATAATCCTAAGAATATTTATGTAGTCAATGACCCTGACGAACCCAGTCGATAAATACTCGATTTGAAGTTTAACGTTGATGCGATCAATCGCTTTTGCAACAATCTTTGAAATTAACACAAAAATTAATCACAAATACTCTGTTGATTTCTGACGCATATAGGCAATTGTTTTCTATCTATAATCGATCGCCTCAACATCAATATTTTCGACAAACTAAGGTTTGATTTCCAGATGATATACAATAGATAAACATACAATCAGATGATAATCATAAAGTCATGTCAAAATTGTTAAAAAATTAATGTTGCTCATGAAATTTCAACCTCGTCCGAAGAATTTCTGGAAGGCGATGAGATTTCGTTCGTAAGGAAATGCATTCGAAGACCCTTAAAGCAGAATTTTTCGTACTTTCATTCATGACATATTTGTGTCGCAATGACATTGAGTCATATTATTGACAGAGTCTGATTCAGCATAACGGAATCTATCGACAACACATAAAGTTATTATCAGAAGTAGAAATTGTGTTGTTTAGCCTTGCGATCCTACAGTGAGATTTTAACATTCTGTATCAGTATAGCTAACTGCATCGTATTGGTAATTTCTTTATTTAATTACATTTTCGTACATCTAGGTCCATAGCGCAAAATTTCAAGAAATCTTTGACGCACTTCAACTTGGTCGATCAAGTTGAAATGTTGGAGAGTTTAGATTGAAATACAATCCCTTAAATACAACTATTAATATCAGTTTTTAATTATCTATGTTACGAATATTTAAAAAAAAATAACAATTGCGGATTAATTTATCGCCAACCACGGATAGATTTTTACAACTTATTGAATTTCACAATTCTGATAACAAACGTATTAGCCTGATTCATCAAGTGACAGTGCAGCAGATGGTTAAAAAAAATTAACTCATAAAACGTTGAAGTTATGGTCATATCAAATATACCTGTACACGAGAACATGTCCGTGGTGGTACAATCAACTATTGCTGTCTGACCAGAGTAATTGCTTATTAAAAGAAAACAAATCGGTAAAAATTGGCAATTGTAAGAAAAAAAATTCATTATAGTTATCCATTAAGTCAATTGATATTCTTTTTGCATACAGTTATACACGACGATTACAAAGCTATTGAAACAAGTTAATAAAGCGTGAAATAATTTCACGAAACTAATATTTAAATTAGTTATTTATCATATTTTATACATTATGCATATTTAACGTTAGTATCCATTAAAGAAAACTTATTTAAATGCAAATGGTGTTGTTTATTAATATAGTTAATTTGCGCTAAACTGTTAGTATTCCTTCAATAATTGTAGTCAAGGACAGCTGTAAAGTGTAGAAAACATACTATGATATTTTTATAAGCATATATCGACGCTGCTTACGAAAAGTAGCACGATTCAAATTTCTTACGAAAACTAACACGTTTCTAATTCCACCGCGAAAACCAACACGTTTCGATATTCGACGCGAAAACTAGCATGCTTCGGCTTCTACCCCGAAAACTAGCATGTTTCGGCTTCTACCCCGAAAAATAGCATGTTTCGGCTTTCATCGCGAAAACTAGCATTATTCGGCTTCTGCCGCGAAAAGTAGCATGTTTCGGCTTCCGTCGCGAAAACTAACATATTTCGATTTGCACTGGAAAAAGTAGTATATTTGCCGAACTAAATCGAATGAGATTCAGAACTTTCACAAATGTTTTAATAATTTTTTCGGGAGCACTATAAGGAATAAATGAAAAACATTAAGGGTGTATCGCCTGTACACCCTTAAACATTTATATTCGTTTTCTATTAAAAAAATAATAACATTATTGAAAATACGATTCAACAAATTTCCTGGACTCTTAGAGATCGCTATCGACTAATATTCTCGAAAAAGCTTGATTATGTTCCATAGGAATGAAACCTCTGTCAAGCATACTTCGTCAATTTGGAGTAAAAAAGGATGTTCAAAAAACGTGGAGTAAAAAATGAGAAACAATTCTAGTGATACTGAAACGTGCTAGTTTTCGTGGCAAAAGCCGAAACATGCTAGTTTTCGCGCTGATATCAAGCGTGCTTGTTTTCGTAAGAAAGCTGAAACATGCTAGTTTTCGTAAGCAGCGCCGATATAATGTAAGCATGTAATATGCTAATGGATATTCAAGGACGGAAAATACGAGCACGAGATAGGGGATGCAACGTACCAGCTTTGCAAACATCGAGGTCCAAGTCTCCGCTGATGATACGAGGGAAGTTGTTGTTTAGCAATTCCTCGATCGTGAATTTTCGTCGGTGCTTACTGCCAACCAAATCGTCGGGAAATGAAGAAATGATGCTCTCGTTACGTTGCAAAGCCCGGGAATCCCCGAGCACGACAAGGACAGAAATAAAGATGAGTATAAGAATCATTTCGGCAACTTTTACCCACGTTTTAACGAATTTTTCACAACACAGATCAGAGTCGACCGTATCCTAATGCATATATTAGTTTATTGAATTTGGCTGCAATTTTTAGAACTCTGTTGCGTTATACTTTGGTATTCCAGTATCAAATTATATGTACGAAGGAGTTGAAAACTTTTGGGAAAAACTTTTCGTGGCTGGACACAGATACTTCCTGTGAACTGCGCGCACTCGTGAGATCTCGAAACTTTACGACTGCTATTTAAACAAACGTTCATCACATTTCCATGAGAGCTACCCCATTCGCCGAAGGGAACCCCTGTCGCGCGTCAACCTCCCGCGCGCGTTCTCTGTTTTCAAAGAACAACAGTACCTCTACGCTCCACGGGCTAGATCCCAATAAACAGACCAGGAATTTCACCAGGAACGCCTTTCACTCGCTCTTCTGATTTGGCTATTCTTCCATTTTTTTTCTTAACTTTCTTGAGTCCATATAAGACGAAAATTTATCGATAGACTCTCTTTAGCACTCGAAAGCAAAAGATAATTTTTATTCAAAAAATCCTATAAGCCGAATTATTTCTTTATTTAATTAATTAAACAATATTTATGTTTTAATTTGTTTATTTTCATTTCTCAGTGCGTCCCTATTTTATGTATTCAAATTGTAATTAATTATTTCAGGGTCAACTATTCTTCGTAATTGTGCGATAGAAGAAAAAGTGAATTACGATTTCTTAATAAGACGTTAGCTGAATCGAGGAGATTATATGTTAACATGTAAGTCTCACACGTACATGTCAGATATACGTAATCAGTCAAGTCGCGGGATACCGGGTCAAAGTTCGACAAGCGACCGAGCGACAAACATCGTTGTCTCGCGAACGTGGAGAACCGACTGATTCGTGTCTCGTACCAAGTGCAGCCTCTGCGTCGTCTCGGTAGTCGGAGTTCGAAAGCGCGCGCTCGTACGCGGCTGGCAGTGGATGTGGATCGTGTGGGTGGAGGGGAGCGTGATGGATAGCTCTCCTATCACAGTACCTCGCTCTCCTTGTTGGTCTCAATATGAGGGTGAAAAGCGGAGAGCGACCCAACGCTGGTCGGCTAACAAGCACAGTTCGGCTCGGGGGTAGCCGAGACACTGACCAGCGGAACGTCGGTAGTCGCGGCCCTCTTTGACGTGACAAACGACAGCTGAAATTCATACGCTAGACATCCAGCCGACGATGGTAAATAAACGCATTCAAAAGATGCGAGCAGAATCATACATGGGATTGGTCAAATTTTCTCGTTTACGGAGGCTGCGTTACGTGACAAATACTTATGAAGAGTCATCGAACATTTTTTTTTATATAATTGAATGTTGTAGATCGGGGACTTTTAACGCTTTCCAGCATGGTGGAACTAGCGACTCGTCTTTTTCTTGTCAGTATTTTTAGGGTTATGTGATTTACCACGGTCGGTATAAAAACTGTAATCCTTTTCAAGAGTGCTGGAAGTTTCTAGATAAAAACAAGTTAGATATGACTTAGCCCAT
Source organism: Cylloceria caligata (assembly GCA_963942595.1). NCBI lineage: Eukaryota > Metazoa > Arthropoda > Insecta > Hymenoptera > Ichneumonidae > Cylloceria > Cylloceria caligata. Next base: position 14,441,167 of record OZ012711.1, on the reverse strand, counting down.
CCGTTACGTAGTTGAACTTAATTTGCTTTTCTCCAGAAACATTCAGTACCTTTAAACAAATAGGATTATAGTTTTGGATGCCAACAGGACCGGCGACGGATAAGAGGGAGGGCGTATCACATCGTCATAAGTTATCAGCCCTTAGGTTGGTAGCATTCCAAACATTTTTTTTTGCATTGGATGAAACTTGCAAGATACGCTCTGGTAATGTACAAATAAGGTTTCTCTCATTGTAATAACCAAAATCAGGAGAGAAAAGATGAACTGAATTGTACATTTACGGCATAAACTGATTATGAGCAAAAGGAATCATCTGTTCGAGGTTCATTAAAGTAGCAGATTCGAAACTTTTCGAAATAAGCGCGATAGTAGCGACGAGAGCTTAAAAAATAGTTCTTGATCCATTAATGCTCACGCAGAATACTCCAAACTGAAACTCAATCAGACTGGAATCCAGTGCATAAGAAGTTTTGCCTGAAATTATATCAGAGAGCCAGATCTGAATAGTCTATGAACGGAGTTTTTCTTCTTGCATCAGTCCAGATGACCAAAAATCTCACTCATTTCACGAAAAAGGAGATTTTCAAATATAAAATCGGCATGTTGTAGATTAAACGCAGGTTGTAGATAACATTTTTTCTGAAGAAAGTCTACATTACATGACCGAAATGTGAGTAAGGTGCTGAATTTACAATATTTTATAATCTTTTATCATAAATATTGCCAAAAAAAAATTTTTTACTTTTGAATAATGCTGCAAACAAAATTCGGTAAATATGCTGTTTAGGGGACCCACCTCCGATCGCCTTCTAACTAGGCGCGTTCGACGCGTTTTTGTATGCCCAACAACTTTTTCCTCTGGCAAAATCGTCGCTCTTGCCGCCGGAAAAAGATATTAACCGTTAAAGACTGAAAAATCACACACGCTACGTGCATATAATTGTACGCGGCAGTAGCCGACTACAGGATGAATCACTTGTTCCAAGCCATCTAAATCTAAGGATTGAATTTCTAGGCTAGTCACGCTTCAATTTATGGGGCGTTCCTAGACTTCCAAGCTAAGGCATACAAAAGCTTCCCCATTTCGGTGACCAAACAAATCAACAAAATTCATTTTTTAATATTTAATTGCGTTTATTTAAATAAATTATTTGACATGTGTAATTGGATATAAACTTCCTCTGTAAATTGTAATAATTAAAAGCAAAAGTGTAATTTTACAAAAATATTTCGAATAACAATTATACCAGTATAATAATTATAGTAGTATTCATAGGACCCTCGTGGAATTCATAGAATCGTAATAGAACCCACATGATTCTGGTTGGGTCCAGAGAATCCTAGTAAGATCGGTACAATCCTATAGTAGAGCCCATAGTTACCTAGTAGGTCCCGTTACATTGTTGCAGGATAAGATACTACCCAGAATATAGTCAGTACAGTAACTGCAATGATATATACAATGAGCATCCCGTGTAGAAATTTGGGCAGGGATGCTGCTATGTAGGGTGTCCTGAAGAAATTTCTGCAGGGGATATTATCTAGTGTAAGTATGAAGTGTGTAAATAAAGAGACCATCGAAACAAACGTGTACACTAGTGCAAGTAAAGTAAAGAGATCATCAAAACAAGCGTGTGCTCAGAAAACCTAAATACGCTCCAGGCGGTTCATTTGGTTGGGCCAACAAATTAATCGATTACGCAAACAAATTAGTTCATTGACAACTACTTAATTCGTTCGTTAGTCCATTTAATTGGTAGGCCTAACTGACTAATTTGTTAGCCCAACTAACTTAATCGCGTGGAGCGTATACAGTTGGTTGGAACAACAAAGCATTTTTTTCATGTATATACAGCTTTCATGTAAATATGTATTACTGGTAAATAAATGTACCGCAGTCAAAGAGTTCATAATTGAAAACTTTATCTGAACAATAAGTAATCCGTAAATTTGCAACGTTATGTAAATGAAATCAGTGAAAGCAAGTATACAATGAGGCACACTAAAAGAATGTCTTTACTCCTGGCTGGGTAATGTTGAAACAGAGGCGAAGAATGAGTTGTAAGAAATGCTAAAAACGCAGCCAGGGTCTGGTAGGGTGAAATTAGGAGAAACGGGACACTATTTCTTAGACGGCTAAACCTTTGTCGAGTATTTCTGGACAGCCTTCGAAGCGTTTGAAAAAGATGATACTACCTTAGATTCGCGACTGGAAGCAACTTGTTACTGTTATTATTAAAGAATTTATAGCAGCTTGCAAAAAAACTCTACTATCAAGTCAATCTCACACTTTTATCATTATGTTATAACATTTTCCACAGACGACGTAGGGGCAATTTTTTTCCTTTTCTTTAGTAGGTAAATTATTAACGCGAGGTCCCTTTTGCTGAAGACACTCCGTTCTGACGTTGCTGTCAACGCTTTAATTTCTTCGTTTCTTCCTCGTAGCACAATTTATTTTCGAAAGGGCCTAATTATTTTGTAGTACGTTGAAATCGTACGTGGAAAATAACTTATGCGCAAACTTCGTAGTTTCTAGGGGAACAGAGTTCAACCCGCTCAAGTTTGCGGGACGTGAATTGGCCAGCTGAGACGTCAACGGCTTGTCACTATAACAAAAGTCTCGAACTCTTTACTACACTTGGCAACTGCTTCGGGAACATTCTTATATAATATGTTGTTTTAGTTGCTCTCTCAGATCACAAAACGTGCGCGAGAGTTCTAGAACCGTGAGACGCTATTCATCATTCTCCTCTTTTTATCGAATGAAGACTGAGGAGTATCATATTATCATAAGGTGAGACGCTACACGTAAGGACTGTCTTTCTCGCTTGAAACGTTACATGGTGCATCGGTTCATCTCCCTGGCGAACCGAGTTGACCCGTACTTGGCGTCAATTTCAGGTCTATTGACTGAAATCGGTCAAATATAAGTCAAATTGAAGTCGATTTTATGTCAGAATCATTGTTCAGACGTTTTTGGGGTGACTTTAATCGATCGGTTGACCGATTGTCGAATAAATTGCATGGACTCCATTCGATTCATTTAAGGTTGATTTCTGGTTAATCGACTCAGATTAAACCTAGGTGTGGTCGGGTTTGTTGACGGTTGACTTTATCGAATTTACCGATTGTCAGCTAAATCGAACCGGCTCCGTTTGATTAATTTAAGATCGACTTCTCGTTAGTCGATTGTGTTTAAATCTAGAGTGTTCAATCAGGCGGACTGCGATCAGTTCGTTTAAGGTAAACTTATTCTTGTTAGCCGATTGAGATTAAATCGTCGTGATCGGTCTACGCATAGTCCACGATAAAAGTTTTTCATGATCGTCAACGCATCGTGATTGGTCGATGCGTCACCCCAGAAAAAAAGTGAATTGTCGCATATTATTATTTCTAATGATACGTAGTCTTATACACTTATTTGTTATCAATCGAAGTCTAAACGAATATACCATACTACGTATATTTTTCGAGTATTGTGATATGTCATCGAATGAATTTTTTAAATTCAAATTTAACTTACAATTGGATGAAAAAAAATATAAAACTTGAGTCATCTGCTATTTGTGTCATTTCCGATTTGATTTTTAAATTCATAAAGATATACATGAAAGAAAGAATAAGGAATAGTAATTGATCATAAAAACAACTAAATCTAATAAAGCAATCAAAATGACAAAATCAGAATAATTGTTAATTGTTGGTTAAAAATTGTTATTACAGGTTAAGCGCACCTATTTAATTAGTCACTTTTCGCTAAATGCGAGCACGCGGATCGGCTACACGCCGCTTAGCGCTAGTATGATCGTTTAGAGCTCCGTGTACATATAAGCCGTCAGCGCCAAACCGGAGGGCGCCGTCTCGTTACTGAAGATGAGGCGAGGTTATCCACCGTGACCATGGTGAGTACAAGAACCCTGTCCATAATATCAACAAAGTAAGAGAAAGTCGATCATAAAGAGAACCGCGAAGACTATAATGTAAAGTTCATTTTAAGTCGACAGACTAAAATTTGGTCATAAACGGACCTATGTAACCTTTTATATCAAATCAAATTTTTGTTCAATGCCTGAAGGTCTGTCATGAATGGATCCACGAAGCCTTTTTACATAAACTTTTTACATAAAAAGTAAAATTTTAGTCCACCGACTAAAAGTCGACCATAAACGGAGCTACGAAGCTCACTATATCAAGTCAAATTTCAGTCGACACACGGATCGGCGCTTAACCGAATCGAACTTTGGCCAAATTGCAAAAAAAAAAACAAACCACGAAGCTCTTCTGAATTCAGTTAGATTTCTGTCAACTCGTCGAAAATTGACAATAAATTGACTGGAAAGTTTATACTGGATTTAGTTAAAATTTGGTCAATGCTTTGACACTCATATGTATATTGATTTAGACAATTCGGTTGAATGTCGGTCAATCCACTGAATGATGACCGCACATCGACCCAAGAAGATCCACTACGTTCATTCGGAATGTAATCATCTATCTCAAAGTCAATTTGATTATTGACCAAAAATTTAACCCAAAAATGGATCAGTTGATTTAAGGTCGACTTCACGCATAAACCGACCGTCGATTTTCGTTGAACTTGCAGTCAGACCAGTCCGCTAAGCAGGAAAATAAAAAATGTAAGGTATAATAAATTCTCCTTAGAAAACAGAATTGGTCAACCCGATCGAAATAGTACGTTATTTCATTGATTCGCTCAATGTCTCCCATTAATCATCTCATCTCTTCTCGATCGTATAGGAGAGATGGGATAGCTGCTTTTTTTTGTAACAAATTAACATTCGGCAACAGTCCAAGTAAATGATGTTGCTTCTACATTTTTGTTTGTTTGTTCTATTAAACCTGTACCTATATGTAAGCATATCGTATTGAATTAGATTTAAAGAAGAAATGCTGAATGGGGCGTTTCTTTCCGTCGATTCGTCTGAGAAATATCCAACTGTCCCATCGTCTCTGCCATTCCATCTCTCGTAGGTTTACCCTAAGCTTGTTCGGTTAACCCCAGAGTTCAGTGCACAACTTGTCAGTACCGTATACTGATCAAGTAGCGGCAGGTGGCTGCTTTCATTCTTCGCTTCTTCCTCCAGTATACACACTTTTCTCGCTTTTTACCCGAGAATACGAAAAGCCAACATTCATCTACCATTCTACTTTTAGTAAGAAACTGCCGTAGTCCGTGAAGGGTCTCGCACTACATATTCGCAAAAATGTGGACCTGCAACGAATAACGAACCACAGAAATGGAAGTTCTATTGTGATGTAAAGAGGGTGACACTTCAGCAGAATTTATAGCGTGCATATATTTTTCGTCGAGTTATGTATGGCCTCGGAAACGCATACGAATATTTTACAAACATAATTACTGATAATGATACTTACGCCAAGTCGTATATCTATTCGTCACTTGTATGTACACATGATACTGTACGTATGTTGGATGTAATATATGCTATCAGTGTGCAAACACGTGTTACGTGTCCCACGCGAGGATCTGGATCTACCAACGCAAGAATATCGAATTACTGTCACGAGATCACCCTTTTGGTGCTGCCGTTTCCGCACCCTCTGACTAACCTCGCTGCCTCTCGCGCTCTCTCTCTCTCTCTCTCTCTCTCTATATATATATATATATATATATATATATATATCGGCCGCGCGCACACGCACGCACGCTCATACTCACGCACGCACACACCTCTTTCCTCGAAGCGGTGTGACTAAGTGCATATCGACACTGTCCAGAAACCCTGCACGAGTCGTATAATCTCGGAACAAGAGACTCCATAAAAAAAGTCCATCGAACCCTCTTCAACCCTCACCCTCTTGTCAATCCACGCGTATATAAGCGGCATATACGTCGATATACTGTTTATAGGTATACTAGGAGTACTTCAGGTGTTCGCGGTCTCTCGCACCCTCAGCACTGAATACCAATTTCTTTTTTACTTCAGATTGCGCGATTTTTTATGGCATATACCTATTTCGCTGTAAACCACATCGACTCTGCATTAAAAAAAAGGCCGAACGAAAACTCAATACGTATTATAAGTACGCGGGCCCTTATATACCGACATTCGATCACGCATCGGTTTAGTGTTGATCGAATTAAGAGAAGCGAGGTTAAGATCGTCGGGTCACTTGGATGTAAGAAGACACATTTTAAGACGAAGCAGCAATAATTACCCATGTAATAATTTCTTGAAAATGAATATGCACTTTGATCTTTGATTAAATGCAACATTGACAAAAAATACATTGAAATATCTGTTTAATTGAATTCAGAACAGCATTGTGTAGCCTAGATCAATACTCCTAACTTTGTATCGTTTCTATTAAAAAATAAACATTTTATTGTATTAATAAATGCAGTTCATAAAATCTAGACAAAAAAGCTGTTTACAGACCTTAAGCTCGTCGATCAGGTGCATGTACTATTAGATAAAACTTTACATTTAAAATATGACATACATTGAGTCCCAAACTTTCTTATAGTTAATTTTTAATCCTGGTAAAACCGATCTTTTTAAAAAGAAAAAATATCAGCGCAAAAATTGAGTATTTAAGGACGTCTTAAGGGCAAACGGATTTCTCGGGATTTTAACCAGACAATTAACAACGTCTGCTATTAGATTGCGCATGTAGTAAACTCGCTAATTGAACATCAGATTGTGAAGATTTCAACGCGATCATGAATAAAGGAACTCACCATATATTTCACGTAGATATCTACAGTTAAAGTACAGGCATACAGCTTAAATTAGCCATAGTCGCGATAGATCTGTCAAACTTGGATAATGTAAATGTCCTCATTCGCGTCCATGCTCCATCTGCGGGACACTTCAATGAAAAATAAAAATCTTTTTCAATTAAGGATTGAAACGAGAAGAGTAAATACATTAAGTAAACCCAAGTTCTTTTTACATTTCCTACCGTACGTCAAGATCCGAGCCTATTCTTCATAGTGTGATTAGGACACGTCGAACTCTTTGAATGTCAGTATTTCGTGGTAGAAACTATGTACAACAAATAATAATTACACATTGTAAACGATTGCTTGCGGTCTAACTTACGGATATAAGAAAAATCGTCGGGAATCAGGATTTCTTTTAAAAATTTGATGATTAGCGGTTGGGGACAGCAAATAGCTACTGCTTGTCCCTATTGCCGGAAATAAACGTTAGCTTGCTGTCTAGTATTAAGCAATCTTCGAACATAGCTATAACTGCTTCCAAATTTGATTGTTTAGAGTTAGCGAATCCAATAAAGATTAAATTCGTTTCTGCACTGTGAATTTTTACTTATGATACTTATTAATTAATTAGAATCTCCGTTCTGCATACAGTAGAAAAGATGAACGGTTACGGAGGCATGGCTGGCCGGTATTGGGTTCAGCTGTGTCGGTAGAGGGTACACGGACAAGTATGTGTTTATTTCCTTTTATCCATCAAAATTATTGAAGGGTTGGATCGAAACAACGATATTTTGAAATAGTATTGATAATATTAAACGGGGCTGTATAAATAATAGCCTAATTTATTCAATCATGGCAGAAGAAGCCACATCCCGTGGCTTTTTAGGCCACGGCTTTATGACCTTATAGAGATCAATAATAGGGATATTTACTTTAAGAATGCAGGTTGTGACATGCACGCTACATCGACAGGTTGTGTTTGACAAATGATCAAAACCCGATCAAATTAGAAACTTTCAATAACTTATTTTTTATAAGTAACTTAAATCGGATAAATTGGTATATCTGCTCTTTCGAATTTATTGTTAGGATGATTTTTCGTATGTTTACTACCTTTCTATTAATCTGCCTTAACGCGTTAGTGAACGATACGTCATTTGACTGCAATGGAGCTAGTCGACCTCCTTAAGAAGCCTTTTTCTTCAGTTTTCATAATTAATAGTCAAATGTTCGCTTACACGTGAAAGCTCAATTAGTTAGTTTAATCGATTTTTTGTCATGTTGACATTTCAAATCAAGTAGCTAGTCAATTTTCTTCCCGACTGCAATTAAACTACTGATTTAAGCAACGTAATATTTGAAAATAATTACAAAGAGGAAAAGTTATAGATGAACTAGAAACAAGTGTTTTATATTTATTTTAATTGTTAGATTTTTCTCAAAACTTTGGGAGAAAACATTTTGCTTGTTTTCCCAGAGGTTTTAAGTGACCAGGGTGTTCAGCGAGGATTGAGCTGTTCTATCCCGTTTTCACGCTTATACAGACGACGAGCGCCCTGTCCGACCTTCGGACGAAACAATTAACGTTGAAAGTTTAGAGCGTTTGATCGGTGAGGGCTTCGATGCGTGAAAGAGGGCCAATAGTAACGGCGACATTAGTGAAAATCGACTGTTACCTTCGAGGGGGCACGAGACCATTTTGCCTGGACTAATGACTCGTCGTCGTCGTCGTCGTAACCTCCATTTTTGTCCTAGATTATACCTTACGATCAAAAAGTACCCGGAATTTGTCAATAAAACGAAAACGGTTCAATTATTCATCGATATTTATTTTATTTCCTTCAAAGTAATCTCCATCGTAAGCAATACACATATTCCAACGCTTCTTCTAATCTTTAAAACTTGAGTCGTGAGAACAGGAAAAAGTCACACGGGGCCATGTCAGGTAAATACGGAGCTTCCGGAACGGTATTAACGTTGTTTTTGGTCAAATAGTCGCGTACAAGATGAGATGTGTGAGCCGGTGCATTGCCGTGGTGAAGAAACCACGAGTTATTTCTTCACATTAAACTCGTCTCATGCCCAAAACGTCGTGCATAACGTTCTGCACGGATCCGAACGAGACGCCAAGATCGGCTGCTATCTCCCTGATGCTCACACAACGATCTTCGAGCACAATTTTCTTAACTTTTTCGATGTTTTCGTCAGTCACAGAGGTAACTGGACGACCGGAACGAGGCAAATCATCAACCACAGTACGGTCCGCTTTAAACTCTTTGTACCACTCGTATTCTTTGTGTTTCGACATTGTCGAGTCCCCGTAAACTACCGTTAATATTTTCAACGCTTCCGCACATGATATTTTGTTAGAAACATAACATTTCAGGCACACTCTTTGCTCAACTAAATTCGACATAGCGAAATTTGCAGAGTACACCAAACAATGACTTGTTTACAAAGCTATTATGCACAAAATATCTGACACATTGCGCTTAAAAGTGACATGTAAACAACTGACAGATGTACCAACATAGACAAAAAATGATTTTGACAATATCTCAAGGGTGGCTCGTTTAAATGAGAAATTCCAGGTACTTTCTGATCGTAAGTTATTGGGTGAGATTTCAGAAAGTTAAAAACATTTTAAAAAATGTATGAAAAGCATGGTTGTATATATCGAAATGCCACAAGATGGCCGTCATCCCTACAATAATCGTTCATCCGTACCTAGCTTCAGAGCGCTCACGGTGGAGTGAGAGAAAGAGCACGGGAGATTCAGTCAATATTTGTATATATATAATATTTTATTCAACATGTAAATTTTAATAAGTTTAATGTGCATGAAAGATGTTGTTAACAACTAGAAATTAATAAAAATGCAAAGCAATTTTCTAATCACGTTTGTTGATGTAATTCTAAATACATGAGTGCAACAATGATTAAGTGATGAAATAAAGATAAATTATTAAAAATGATGACCGCTTTATGCTTTTCTAATTACCTTTGATGCTTTAATTCTAAATACAAGAGCGCAAAAATGATTGAGCGATTAAATAAAATAGAGTCATTAAAAATTATTTAGCTGTTTTAGTTTAAAAAAATACTAGTAGCTTAAAAAATATATAGCAATTATAAAAATGTTGTAGAAAGTCACATTGAACTTTGAAAAGTAAAATTATCTGCAATATGGACGTTTTCTAACGCAGTAGAAGACGTCTTCCGACCCAAATGCCATCGGTAAATGAATTATTTTCATTTAAATATGAAGTTAAATAAAATGACATTGAAAGTTACTTCAACCTTTTTAGATTTATTTTTATATGAAAACTTTTTAATGCTAAATTCCTGTTTATTATAGTTTTTTGAAGTCGAGAGTTTAAATGAAAAAAAATGTTTATTCATCTCATCTTCAAGAACAAGATTACGTTATTATATTGCTTCCTCATGTTAGAATAAGTTTTGTTTTCGTAAAAAAAAAACGATTTTTTCCAGAATACAATATCAGACAATGTTTGGTCGAGAAACGTCCAGAAAAGTGGTTTAGAAGAAATGTTCAAATAGATATTTCGGGCATTTCATATTAAAAAGAACTCGGTCTGACACTCGACCTCTCGGAAATGGTCCACGATTTTGTATGTTACTGGTCGAACTCTAAAAGATTCACCGTTTTTTTGTAAGACTTTTTTTATGTAAAAATATGATTTATTTATAATTTTTTGAAACCAACTTATCATTATCTAAATTTTTTTAATCTGGAAAAATTTTCCAAAAATTCCGTATCAGATATCAATATTTTTAAGCCTTGACCCAGAGTGTTTGTGAAACTTAAGCGTGACAGTTCAAGCCCACACATTCACCCACCCAGCCACTAACACACACGCTTTTAAAGGCAGATCAACCACTCTGAGAATCACGAATTTTCTTCTAATATCATGCATAGAAACCACAACTTTTGACATGGCCCGATTAATGCGATACGCAAATGTCGGAAAGTTATAGCTGTTTTATTTATAACTGTTTTATCTAGAACGGCGATTTATCTGAAATCGGAAATAATTTTTTTTTTTATACTTAACCAATTGCTGTTATATTTATGCATTCGGAATTTTATGAAAAAATACTGAATATTTGTTATTTATTTACTGAATTTGAAGAAATAAAGTTAGCGACAATATCAAGCGTGCTTCCCTATACTTTAGAAACAATATTTGATGATTTAGCCGTACAATTTGGTTTGGAATTACTGAATTATACTTGAATTAATATTTTTCTTGTAGGTCATTAGAACCGCAATTTTTTGTATTTTAGAATTGTAGGTTCAATTGACCGTTTCCGTGTTATAATTGTTGAAATAAAAATAAGAATAAAATTTCTAATTAAAGATTTGCATTTATTTTCCATACTTTTCTTATTTAAAGAACGTTGAAAAATTGCAAAAAATGTTTTTATGAAACATAAGATTCTTTATCTCGCTGCCTGTTTTGCCCCGCATTTCCCTATGTACTTGATATATTTGCGCGAAATGAATATTGCTGAGACGATATTTGTACAGCTATTCAAATTGCATTATTATTCTATAGCATGTTTAGTACTATTTGTTATTTAAAAATACGTTAGTCTGTTTAATTCCACTTCTGGTAGCCAAGAGTAATATTCATGGTCAAAACAAACATATAAAAGACTTTTGCTCCGTGACAAAATTAGTAATAGTTAGAGTTAGAGTGACGTATTTTAATGCCACGTGCAAAGAAGAGATTATGCGAAGAAGCCAACACAAACACAATCGATTTCGAAGACCTCGGATTTTTAAATTCTCTCGCATTGATTCAACCAGAAAACCCGGCTCACACTCCGGCGAAAAAACGCAACACAGCCAACAACAAAATACACAAGGGAAGACCACCCCCAATCATAATTGAAAAACCTGACCTGCAAAAGGACAGGACCAAACGCACTGCTCTCCACGAGCAAGTGAAAAAGATAAACGCCACATTTTGCACCGACGGAAAAGGCAACTGGCGAATTGACTGCGAAACGCAGCACCAATGGACTTCCATGGATAACTGACTCGTCACAGAGAACATCGGACACCACTCGTACGGTCAGAAAGAAGATCACACCAAAAAAGTAATCATCAAGGGCTTCCCCAATGTGGACTACGGCGAAGAAGAGTTAAAAACGATAATCGCAGAACACTGGCAAGTATTATACAACCAATCAAAGTCATAAAGTTCACCTCTGGCATGTCAACACTCGTCGTCGTGCCAACAGAAGTAGACTTGAAAAACATCTACGAACATAAATACCTGGATGCATGCAAGGTATACATCGAAAAGTACAAATAACAAGTAGACAAGAGACGACCACCGGTGTGCAGCAAGTGTTTACGCATCGGACATCGTGCCGCCTATTACAAACACGAACAAGTCAAAACATCCGAAACAACGCAATCCGGGCTAACGTGCACGGCATGCAACAAACCCGGGCACGCAGCACACTCAACCCTGTGCGAAGTGTTGCAAAAGAGAATCATCGAGAAAGCAGGTATGTCAAACGATCTTGACAAGTCCTATGCCGATGCTGCGAAAGCCATAACCAAACCAAGACAACAAAGACCTAAGACCAACATCAGCAAAAACAAACGACAACACCAAACGCTACACCCAGCGCGAGTCTTCCAAACGACAGAGCAGAACGAGTCTCACACACAGCCGCATCAGAGCAACGTATAATAGTACCGACTACACAGTACCAGCAACAGGCAATCCCATAACACAGTCAAACTTCATAACAACACCATCGAGAACATCACCATCGGCCCAACGGGCACAACTTGACAACTGGAAAAAAAACGTGGAACAAATTACCGAGGCAACATTCCGCCTACTGGAAACTACACAAATCATTAACGATGACATCACGACGGTGCTAAAAGTAATCGACATTATAACCCTAGCGTTAAAAAACATCCAAGCAACAGGCGCACTAAGCACGATTACACCAATTGTAGCAGCAATAGCCAAAGTATGGTAAGAAAACTCAAAATACTGCAAAAAACAAGCATATACTAGACGCTAGCAGACCAGATATTTAGACGCACAACACAATACTCGACTACACACTCACAGACTTGTGCACAGACGGCGAGGGCACTTCGAAACACTGACAGACGTCGGAAGTGATCACCGGCCAACACTTTCAACCATTAACATTGCGACACGCCGAACCGAACCGGCGAGATGATCACTCAAAAATGTAAACTGGACAGAATTTCGAGAAAAAACAAAAATAATTCCTCTAGAAGTTAACAATATCGCGGAACGGAGCTTTGCCATTGACGTAATCACAGAAAAAATTCAAAGAACAATCTCAGACTTGAGCGAAAAAATAACAGCAGGCAAGAGCAAAGAGCCCTTGCCTTCGGAAATCAAAGATATTGTCCGCGCCAGAAATAGAGCCAGACAAGCTATGAAAATTCAACACCTACCACGAGCTCAAGATAGAATGCATGACGAGACTGACGGAACACAACAATAAAAAATGGTCGGATATCATGGAGTCAAAAGAAGACCACCACAAAAAACTGTGGAGAATCCAAAGAGCCATGAAAAAATCGCCCACGATAGCCCCGATAATCCCGGACTGCAACTCCCAAAAAGACGAAACACCAAAACTCCTTGACGCTTCTATGATCACGCATACAAGTGTCAAGGAGGAGTTAAAAACCGACACTAAATTTTGGCCTCGCAAACCCCTGAAACGAACGGAACACAATAGAAATAAGAAAAGCATTATCCAAATTAAAAAATGGCAAAGCTCCAGGTCCGGACGGCATTACAGCGAAACCTCTAAAAAATGTACACTCCACCAATATTATCACACTCGAAAATATCTATAATTTCTGCCTCAAAACAAATACTTCCCACACGAATGGAAAACGGGGACATGCATATTCTTGCATAAGCACGGGAAAACCCCCGAAAACCCATCATCCTACAGGCCAATAACACTCATAAACCTGCTAGGCAAGACACTCGAGCGCATTATTCTCAACAGAATGGATGCAATAAAAAACCTAGTGCCAAACTCCCAGCACGGCTTTCGCGAAACACTAGGTACAACAACCCAACTAACTAGAACAGTTAACTTCATACAAACTGTAAAGTCTGGAGGCAGTGGTGTAACCGCATGCGTGGTTTCACTGGATCTATCCAAAACATTTGACAGCATAGACCATCTCGCACTGAACACAAAATTAAGGAGGAAAGAAATAGACTCTGGACTCATTAAAATGCTACAAAGCTACCTGCAAGGCAGAACAATTCAAGGAAAATATTTAAATGAGCTCAGCGATCCAAAGACACAAAAATGCGGTGTGCCTCAAGGCTCGATCCTAGGTCCCGTAATCTTTAACGGATATATCTCAGACATTCCCGAAGAATGTAGTATGTCCTCGCAGTATGCCGATGACGCGTGCATAATATCAGAGTCAGCGAATGCGAGACTAGCAAAATCGGAAGCCGCAAAAGCGACACGAACTCTCATGAAGTACTACGAGTCCTTGGGAGTTCAGTGTAACGCTAGCAAAACACAAGCGATGATTGCAGGACGCAAACAAAATCAACGAACAATAAAAATAGGCGACGAACACATACCGCTATGCGATAGCATCCGGTACCTAGGCATCGATCTTCGCTGTACACTGAATATGGCACGCCACACCAAAACAATCATAGATAGGGCACGCAAAACAACATATATGCTGTCCGGAATCCTAAGCTGGAACAGCAAAATTGACGAATACATAAAATACAAGCTCATCAGAGCCTGCATATTACCCATACTAGACTACGGCTTAGGCTGCCTGTATCCACTGTACACCGAAAACAATCTAAATAAGTTAGAAATAGCCTATAAAAAAGTAATTAAAATAGCAGGAAACCTTCCCAGGAGCTTCCCAACCATAGACCTGTACGAGATGCTTGATGAAGTAAGCATCAGAGAAAGAGCTACGGCTAACTTTAAGTCTCACTTAGAAAGAGTAGCAACATTAGATCATAATTTAACTGGAATTGACAATGAGGTCCCACGACCGCAAAACTTTGTACTAACCTTAACACGTTAGCATCATCCATCATACCATTTGTAAATAAAATCTCATCCCATACCATCATCACCACCACTTTAAGTCGCGAAACGCACCAATAATAGTTATTAAACAATAAAGAACACGGCACTGTCGCAAGACAAACCTACGAGAAGTATAAGGATCCCATCACACTTGTTTGATCTATGTAAGCCTAACTGGCATACTGTAAATGTAACCGAAACATTGAATAAAAAAAAAAATAAATAATAAATTCAAAATTCAAAATTCAAAATTCAAAATTATTTGGAAACCCCATTCGAGGAGTAGCTTCGAAATATATTGATCGTCTATTATTAAAACACCGACAAACCCATGTATTACTTAACTCTTGCTCGCGTGGCACATATCGCGAAATATATACACAATAGTGCCGGGCGACCGCAAACGCCACTCTCTCCAACGGTTTCGCTTGGCGCCGAAATATGCTGTTGCCCAAGTAAACATAACTAAAGCAGTGAATGTACCGATTACGCTTGTAAATAGAATATCTTAAAAACGACGTATATGATGGACTCGCAGAACAGTAGAATCAACTACTGTTACTGATCAAATTAAAGAAGCCATTGCAGTTAAATAAACTCGAACAAACAAAGTGATCCTATTTTTGCCACTCTCACACTCTGCGCTTGTTACGTTTACTGCTGCTCATAGGAGTGAGTACTACACCTTGTACTATACCACCTATTGGTGGGATAATTGTTCGGAGAGTTAAGGTCGCGTGTGAGCACAGTTTAATTTACATCTTCATGCTATTAGAATTACCGCAAAAATAGTCGTTCATTGTGCTTTACCAGTCTAGTCATTTTAACTGAGAATTGTTTTTCCATGTTGTTCAATGTAAATTTATTTGTGTACGAAGCTTCAACGCGATGTTTAAAATATGCTAGAGCGCAAACAGTAATGTTTTTTAATACAAAACGTGATCTAATTTAATCCCTTTCGCCGATTTGCGCCCGATTCAATTTCAAACTATATGCTTAATGATAGTCCACATGTAAACTATAGTCTTTAACGAAAATCATACACAAGCGCACGCACCCACGCACACGCAGACATCCACCCGGACATTTCATTCTTAATGATTTTTTCTCGACGTTGTACACTACTTTGTGTATGTCGAGTATGAAAACAAAGCGTCTATGAGGGAGCTAATAGTGACCAATAACAAAAACTTATCTTATCACTGATGTAACAAATTTGAGATCAATTGCTCAAATCATTTACGAGTTACATGCCTTTTATTTTTAGCAGCCTCGGTAATCGTGAATATAAAAATGCAATGTTCTGTACAATTCAAACGCCCCATGGATATTCAGCGAATTTCCAAACCCTAGCTTTTACCGATCTTCGCTAAATTGAATATGTACTACCACTTGATAATAGATGTTTTTATAATAGTAATAGTATGATAATTTATAACTGTGTGCAATTTGAGTTCAACTGATCAAAGTTAGTTAGAGCTTACAATGTCAATATTTTGGATAATTAAAAATCCTGTAAAATCGAAATCTCTTTATCGATTTGGATCAAATTCAATACGAAATATCCAAACATGTTACCGCAATTATCAGGAACTGTTTAGGTCTATAGTTAAAACTGTGTAACTGTGGGAGTCACAAAGGATTTTTCGACAATTAAAACTGTCATAGTATCTGACCCCTTATCTCGATTTTAGCGAAAATCATTCCAAACAAAGAGATGCATGTGCTTTACGTGTGCGACAAACTTCATCTCGATAGCTGGAATCATTCTTGAGTCGCAGAGGTAGACAATAGAGGAATTCTATTGGAAACAATTCTGGGGTTCGGTAATATCCTGGACAGAAAACCTGTACTTTTCCTATCCTGGTTAAAAAAAAGTAAATTTTCGAATGAATTTTCTAAGCAGGATACAGTTATCGTCAAATTTAGCTATTTCGGACGGTTGTTGGTTAATAATAATCAGTTAAAGAATATAGAAAATATAGAAAATGCTGGATCACGGTACATTTAATTTTTAATTATTAAATAAAAAAGATTTTACATTTTCTTAACACTTCCTGCAATAACCTAATAACAAGAACTTTGTTTCTAAAAACTTTTCGATAATGAAGATAAATCTGAAAAAAAATCAAATAACTTTTGGTGTCGTTTTAGTTGACTAATTATTTATATTTTAATCATTAACTTATTGCGATCACTACAGACGAGATAAAATAAAAACATTTTGAAATCAAAGCACTTTTTATTTACATTATTAGTTTATTTGACCAGATCGTACATACCAAACATTCTTATTTTGTCTGTTATATGGTTGTACGCTCTTCATAAAATACTCGATATACTGGCTGCGGGTCCTCGACTTTTATCTTATCATAAAGAACTTTGGGTTTCTTCATTGCTTCCTTATAGAGGATGCTTTGTTATCGTGAAAAAAATCAAGGATGCAAAGTAGAATCTTGTACATTGCTTCCTCATTATTTTTCTTTTTTCACAAAGTCACATCCGTGGAAAGGTATGTTAATCAATGTTGGCTTTCTCATAGAGCAAGTTGTGTTAAAAATGGAAAATAATGACAAAGCCATGTGCAAGATTCTACTTAGTATCCTTGTTTAAAAAAATGCCATATTCTGTAAAATCCGAACGCCTCTGTTCATTTTTACCAAATTTGGTATTAAATATCCCTAAATGTTCTTACGTACGTGTCTGAAGTTTTAGTTCGCTTTGTCACATGTTTCGAAAGTAGGAGCAATTGAATCTTAAAAATTTGAAATCGCTGTAAAATCCGAATCCTTCTATCGATCATCATCAAAATGCAGCATGCAGCATCGCTGAATATTAGTTTGATTCTGTAGAACGCTTGAGTTTAAATGGTCAAAGTTTACGTGAATTAGAGTTAAAACGTTCATTTTTGCAAAAATTCCAAATCCTATAAAATCCTAACCTCTTAATAGATTCGGCTTAAATTCAATACCGATCATGCTTCGATAATACTTTATTAGTAAAAAATTATTAAGCTTGATATACGCGAGTGCCAAATTTCAGCTTGATTGATAATGTCGTTCCTAAGATATGGAGGTTTGAACTTTGTAAGCCTCGCATACGCACGCACGCACGCATGCCTACACACATACACGCGCACGCGCATGACCACGTGATACATAAGTGCGAGAGAGATAGCTGCACATTTTCCAGACCATTCCATTGAGAGAATCTTTCGGAAAAGCAAACATTTAAACAGGCTATTGTCTAAAACTCGTTTTTTCCATAAATGTGTACGGTATATAACATCCGGGTGGTAACCAATGGCTCGAAGACTCAATCTCTCGAATTGCATTTTCACGAACTGCATCAGTCGTTCCTGTCGGTCAAAAGCCATTCAAGACATTGAGTCTTCGAGACATTGGTTACCACCCTAAAATGCATGGTTACAGTTTTTGTTACTGACTGAGTAGGTTTCGCCGATTCTCTTTCTTACCGTTACTCTCCGATGCTAAATTCGCCTCTGTTTCTACTGATGGCAAATAGGAGCGAAAGAGGACTCTTGCGGGATCAGTTGCAAGTTCATAGTCACGCAAATCACTCGATAAAGCAGTACGGTGCATTCGAGAATTAATTCTTTCGATTCTCCTGCATTCGCCTCCCTAAGTAAAGTTTTTAAAAATATTTCTATAAAATGTCGTTGGCATTTGGTATGTGTGAAACACCTGGCTGTACAGCAGTCGCGAGTTTGCAATGTCCAACTTGCTTAAAAATCGGTATTCAGGGCTCTTATTTCTGTAGCCAGGTAAGAAATTGAAGGTTAAGCCCGGCTCGTCACCACTTTTGCAACCTGATTCAATGTCTGCTAGTCCAGAAGATTTCTTTACCTAATTCCATCTGATATAATTAGGTCGATCAAGGCGTAAACATTATTCATTTACTAATTGAAAGTGTTCAAATCAAATTCATGCAAATTGTATTCTCCAGAGATTATGAAGAGCACATTTCACCCTGAAATTTTTCCAAATCTAACAGTTTTTACTTAGTATGATTAAAATGCTATCACATCTGACGGAAAATGTTGTCTACTTGTATTGAAAAGCATGTATTTCGTAATTGAGGCAGCTTCTTATGATGCCCTGTTTTCAGATAGAAACATTTATATTATTATTCTTACTTGAGTGATGTAGTCCTTCAGGGTCCATGCAAGAAAAATATCTATTTCTGTTCTTTTAGTTTTCTTTCTGTTTACAATTATTTTCAAAATTATTTCGACAGTATTTCATCTTCCTAACCAGAAGAAACGATAATATTTAATAGAAGTGAATTGTCTATCTTTATGCAAATTATAAATTGCAGTATAGAAAGATTGTCAAAAAATTGAGCATAGCTTTTTTCCACAAATTGTGAACTGTGAAATTTCAGTCGATGAAAATGAGAGAAAAACAAACACGTAATCAAACATTCTTGACTTAAGACTACCAATAGATTTTGTCCTTTTCTGTATTGTAAATGTCTTTCAAGTAAAATTTTGTCATTGTTATTTCTTCTTAATTTATATATATGTTAATTTTATTTCTATTAGATTGTGCTATCATTAAATGTGAATGTAAAAGTAAACATTAAAATAAAAATTATCGTTTTCCTCACTTTGGCTACCAGGGATATTAGCAGCGAGCTACATTAAACGTTTAAAAGAAAGGAAAAAAGAAGGCAGTACAAGAATGGCGTTAACTATATACATACAGTCTGATTTTAGGACTATTTAAGTACTTGCAGGTTGTTGTACATTTTGTTGTCTTTGAGAAATATAGTAATGTTTTTAAGAGTTTCTTATTTTGTTTAAACACTCTTTTAAGATCCTAGATTTATTTTCTCATATTGTTCATGGAATTTTTCATATTTTAGTTTGCATTTTGTACATAAGGGTTTTTGGATGTTCGAGATGAGGTGGATATGACTAGCATCAGTATGTTCAATATGGAGTTGGGTTATTAAACATTGCTTTCTTTCTCGTCATGAACAGAGGGAAAAAAAACACACGTAATAATTCTCCGTTCTTTTTATTCCAGGACTGTTTCAAGGGCAGCTGGAAAACGCACAAAGTCATTCACCAGATCGTCAGTGAGTCACATTTTTAAATCACCTGAAAAATGTATACAACTTAGACTTATTTTACGAGCCCTAATTATTTTCAGAGGGAGGTACTGGTAGGGATTTATCAGGAGAGTATAACCCATGGCCATCCCACCACTTTACTGGAAAATTGCGACCTTGGCCAAGAGCGCCAAAGAGGGAAGTTCCCGACGCTATTATGCGACCAGACTATGCCACGCATCCTAGAGGAGAGCCGCTTAGTGAACAGGCCGTTCGTGGCTCGTCGCAAATCAAAGTTCTCAACGAAGAGGAAATTGAGAGCATGCGAGTATCTTGCAAGGTACTTAAAACGTTCACTTCTTCGATGTTATTGACAGTTTGGTCTGAACCTTAACTATTGGAATTGTGATAATACTGGTGAACAATTATAAAACACCAGCAAATATCTATGGTTTCTCCTTACAGTTTGTAAGTATTTCAACGATTCCAAAAGTAATTTCTTGTAATTAGAGGTTATTCAGTAATGGTATGATTTTCCTCAATCGGATTTATTAAATTTATTATCAATAAGACAATCAAGATGCAATACTACTTCTACATGGAGAAAGCTTAGAAACGGTGAAACATTTTTTTCCGAGGTTTCGTGTATCGTGTTGGTGCTTGCGCGCACGCGCGCGTACTTATGCGTTCGGCGTTCCAAAATTTTCTTGTTTATAACTCGAGAATGACTTGGCCAATCGGACTGAAATTTGACAAATAATCATAGAAGTAAACTTTGTTTGATCGATATGATTTTCGTCCAAATTAATGCAATAATGAAGATTTTATAACGATATGAATTTTTCGAAAATTTCCCTGGTCACTTTCACAAAAATTCGGCTATCGAGCTAAATAGTTCTTCTGCATTGCAGAGACATTTTAGGAGGTTTGGTATGAAATTTGGTCAAAATCGTAAAAGAGTTCTCGATATCCTATAAAATTTTTAATTTTTCGAAAAATTTAAATTATTGGAATAACTTGCAAAATGTGAGCTGACTAAAAGTTTCTACATAAACGAACTATCAGTCAGCAATGTTTGGTACAGAGTTACTTAAAAATTGGTAAAGTGCTTCGTCTTTTATGATTTAAGTTTTGTTTTCGTAAAAAAAAGAATTTCGAATTTTCATATCAGCACACTCAGAATGGTCTGAAACATCGAGAAAAATGGTTTAGGAAAACTGCTTCTATGCGAGCGCGTGTATGTGCGTAAGCTTGCGTAACAGTTACCAGTCAAGCAGACATTTGGCACCCCAGTATGGTAGTTACGCCCTTTTACTACAGTGTATGCAATAATTGAAACATCAGTTCGAATTAGTTCTTGACAAATAAAGTAATGTAAAAAGACGATCGGAATTGAATATGAGCCGAATCTACTAAAAGGTTCGGATTTTATAGAATTTTTCAGTTTTCGAAAAATTGACATTGTTGCACTAATTTACTAACTTTGACTTATTGAACTACATTTTTCTACTATTCAATGGTGCTAAATATTAAATTTAGTGTAATTCGGTAGAAGGATTCGGATTTTATAACAAACTATCAGGGGTACAAATTGAAAATGCGGGTTGGATAACAGATGGCGTTACTAACGCTATACGCATCAGGCAGTACTGTGACTATGTTCATGTCAAAGCTACGTCTTATAGCTTTAATTTTCAGTATGTGTCAATTTGTCGCAGTGTCAAATTCATAGTTTTTTTGAGCTCTCAATATGTCGAGTTTCGTGCCAACAAAACAGCATTTGCGGGAAGTTTTAATTTACTTCTTTAATTTGAAGAAAAGTGCTGCTGAAGCACATCGATTGGTCTCCGAGGCTTATCCGAGTCATGTTCCATCGGTTTCAACGTGCGAGAGATGGTTTGTGCGGTTTAGAAGTGGTGATTTTGACGTTGAGGACAAAGAGCGGCCGGGCCAAGTGAAAAAGTTTGAGAATGCTGAATTGGAGGCAATACTCAATGAAGACTCGTGTCAAACTCAACAAGAGCTCGCAGATTCATTGGGAGTGACACAACAAGCCATTTCCCATCGTATAAAAGCCCTCGGAATGATCCAAAAGCAAGTACATTGGTTGCCGTATGAGCTGAAGCCGAGAGACGTCGAGCGCCGTTTTTTTGCATGCGAACTGCTGCTCGAACGGCAAAAACGGAAGGGTTTTTTGCATCGCATTGTCACTGGTGATGAAAAGTGGATCCATTACGATAACCCGAAGCGCAAAAAATCATATGGTTACCCCGGCCATGCATCATCATCGACGGCCAAACCAAATATTCACGGCGCCAAGCTCATGCTCTGTATTTGGTGGGACCAGCTGGGTGTGGTGTATTATGAGCTATTGAAATCGAACGAAACCATCACAGGAGCACTATACCGAACTCAATTGATGCGTTTGAGCCGCGCACTCAAAGAAAAACGGCCACAATACGAGCAAAGACACGACAAAGTAATTTTGCAACATGACAACGCTCGGCCACATGTTGCAGCGCCGGTCAAAACATACCTACAAACGCTGAAATGGGAAGTCTTACCCCACCCGCCGTATAGCCCAGATATTGCTCCTTCCGATTACCACCTTTTCCGATCGATGACACATGGCCTAGCTGACCAGCGCTTCCATTTTTACGAAGAAGCCCAAAAATGGGTCGATGACTGGATAGCAGCCAAGCCGGCCGAATTTTTTCGCGACGGTATCCGTAAATTGCCAGAAAGATGGGAAAAAGTTGTGGCTAGCGATGGACAATACTTTGAATAATTCATTTGTTACCATTTTTTCAGAATAAACGTTCAAAAATAGAAAAAAATCCCGCATTTTCAATTTGTACTCCTGATACATTTTTTAAGTTTTAACTATTTATACTTTCAAAAGATTTGACAAACAAGCTAAAACTTCAAATATGTACGTAATATCATTCAAGGATGTTTGGTACTGAATTTGGTGTAAATTGACAGGCATTTGAATTTGATAGAACATGTCATTTTTTTTAACAAGAATGCAAAGCTCTACCTTCTGAATCCTTGCTTGTATTTTATATTCTTTCCAACGTGAAAACTTCTTTAAACGCCATCCATAAAGCTTTGGCTTTGGGGTAACCAAAATTTATCAGCGGGTGGTACATCATCGTACCTCGTGTCGAGCGCATTTTTCTAGTATTGTCGGTTACTCAGCTAGTGATAAACATCCAGTTTAAGTTTTTGTTCATTCTTTCGTTCTTGCAGCTTGGCAGAGAGGTTCTTGATGAGGCAGCGAAAGCTTGTGACGTAGGTGTAACGACAGCCGAACTTGATCGAATTGTTCACGAAGCATGTCTTGAACGTGACTGCTATCCGTCCCCCTTGAACTATCATCAGTTTCCAGCGAGTTGTTGTACATCCGTGAACGAAGTTATCTGTCACGGTATACCAGATACGAGACCGCTGGAGGACGGTGATATTTGCAACGTAGACGTGACGGTATATCATCGTGGGTTTCACGGAGATCTCAACGAAACTTTTTTCGTGGGTAATGTGAAGCCAGAAGTTAAAAAACTGGTCGAGGTTACCTTCGAGTGCCTATCGCGAGCTGTTGCGATAGTTCGACCTGGCGAAAAGTACAAGGAAATCGGCAACATCATTCAGAAGTATGCCCAGGCTAATGGATTCAGCGTTGTACGCAGTTACTGCGGCCACGGTATTCATCGACTTTTCCATACTGCACCCAACGTACCACACTATGCTAGTAAGTATCCATTTTGTGAAAGTAGAATTTTGATTCCGCATGAATTTTGAAACCATGATTTTTACGGCCTATTAATTGATGTTTATGAGACGCTAATCGCCGCTAATTAAAATTTAAAAATACATCAACAAGTTCGCGTTTCATATTATCGAAATTTTCTTGTGAAATATGTCGCTGTAGGTAACGATTATTACTCGTTTTATCATTTGTAAGCCTGAGTCAATGCTTTATTTTTTTAATATCATAATTGGAATGGTATCTTTTGAGTGCCACTGATGCATGAAACAGTGCAATAAATATATGCTTCAATATCGACATATCGATATTCAAGGGGGGCTTCTAAAACTTTTTAGATGTTTGTCAGGTTTTCGAATAATACTGAGTCCAAGGTTCCTCTTTTGCATCATTGGCAAAAATTAACGCGCTGCAGAACTTGTACACATAATTAAATAAACTACGTTACATATTTGTGGTTCAAAGCAATGCAAATCAATCAGTTTTATATGTCGCATATGGTAGATGTTATAGGTGTATTCTAACTCATAAAATAGTTTCAGTCGTGAAAATAAAACTTATCCTCGATTTCTTTATTTTAATAAGTTGATGTTTATATGCTAGCCTCTGCTTGAAGAAACATCGATAATTTTTTTTTCCGATTACTATTTCAAACTGTTTGTAAATGATGAATCTTAAAAAAATCAATCAAACTAATATTTCCCAATTTCGAAAGTACATTCTCGATAACCGCAATATGAATCTCTTCATATTGAACAAATTCACATTATGATTCACATCTTAAGTATGTACACTTTTTTTTGTTACAAGAATCGCAAAAATTGAACATTGAAATCCGATCTTTCTTTGCAACCTTTGGCTATAGCATACTTAAATCGAATCAGGTCTGGAAACTTTTTTCTAGTATCAGGGGTACAAATTGAAAATGCGGGTTTGATAACAGATGGCGTTACTAACGCTATACGCATCAGGCAGTACTGTGACTATGTTCATGTCAAAGCTACGTCTTATAGCTTTAATTTTCAGTATGTGTCAATTTGTCGCAGTGTCAAATTCATAGTTTTTTTGAGCTCTCAATATGTCGAGTTTCGTGCCAACAAAACAGCATTTGCGGGAAGTTTTAATTTACTTCTTTAATTTGAAGAAAAGTGCTGCTGAAGCACATCGATTGGTCTCCGAGGCTTATCCGAGTCATGTTCCATCGGTTTCAACGTGCGAGAGATGGTTTGTGCGGTTTAGAAGTGGTGATTTTGACGTTGAGGACAAAGAGCGGCCGGGCCAAGTGAAAAAGTTTGAGAATGCTGAATTGGAGGCAATACTCAATGAAGACTCGTGTCAAACTCAACAAGAGCTCGCAGATTCATTGGGAGTGACACAACAAGCCATTTCCCATCGTATAAAAGCCCTCAGAATGATCCAAAAGCAAGGACATTGGGTGCCGTATGAGCTGAAGCCGAGAGACGTCGAGCGCCGTTTTTTTGCATGCGAACTGCTGCTCGAACGGCAAAAACGGAAGGGTTTTTTGCATCGCATTGTCACTGGTGATGAAAAGTGGATCCATTACGATAACCCGAAGCGCAAAAAATCATATGGTTACCCCGGCCATGCATCATCATCGACGGCCAAACCAAATATTCACGGCGCCAAGCTCATGCTCTGTATTTGGTGGGACCAGCTGGGTGTGGTGTATTATGAGCTATTGAAATCGAACGAAACCATCACAGGAGCACTATACCGAACTCAATTGATGCGTTTGAGCCGCGCACTCAAAGAAAAACGGCCACAATACGAGCAAAGACACGACAAAGTAATTTTGCAACATGACAACGCTCGGCCACATGTTGCAGCGCCGGTCAAAACATACCTACAAACGCTGAAATGGGAAGTCTTACCCCACCCGCCGTATAGCCCAGATATTGCTTCTTCCGATTACCACCTTTTCCGATCGATGACACATGGCCTAGCTGACCAGCGCTTCCATTCTTACGAAGAAGCCCAAAAATGGGTCGATGACTGGATAGCAGCCAAGCCGGCCGAATTTTTTCGCGACGGTATCCGTAAATTGCCAGAAAGATGGGAAAAAGTTGTGGCTAGCGATGGACAATACTTTGAATAATTCATTTGTTACCATTTTTTCAGAATAAACGTTCAAAAATAGAAAAAAATCCCGCATTTTCAATTTGTACTCCTGATACATTTTTAGATATATATACTTTTGTAACTGTAGGTTAAAGTTTATTTTGAAAGACTGCAAAGTTTATTCTACAAAGTTTTTTGATGACTTTTGTAGTGTGCAATAAGCAAGATTATTAACAGAGATCAACATTTTTCTAGAAAACAAAGCAGTTGGTATAATGAAGGCCGGGCATTGTTTTACGATTGAGCCGATGATATCGCAGGGAACCTGGCGCGACGAGATGTGGCCAGACGATTGGACCGCGGTAACCGCTGACGGACAGTGGTCAGCACAATTTGAACAGACCCTTCTTGTCACCGAAAATGGCTGCGATATTCTCACGAAGCGTCGCACCAATGGCGGACATCCATGGTTTATGGATTGTGCGTAATTAACGACTAAGGAGCTCAGATGGGATCGAAATTGAGAAATTATTTTACCGAATGTATAATGATCGACTCGTCGGAATTGTTAATCATCGTTACACGCGCTTGTATCATTTCATTTACAATCAATTTAATTGTCAATTTCTTTATCGTCGCATTGCCCAGCGACCCCAATTGTCTCCGTGAAAACAAAATAATGGTGCGAAGCAGAACCTCGCCTATTGCGTCCTCATTATATGCTATTTTTCAGGAATAATGCTATTCGGGAAATAATGAGGAAGCAATGTGCAAAGTTGTTCCTTCGCATCCTTGCTTAAAAAAATGGTAGAAACTGAGGTTTAACAAAATATGAGTAGTCCAGAAATAAAAAATTCAAAGTGCTCTAAATTCTCATTGCTCTAATATATTTTAAAGAAAATTGTAGAGATCTCGTAAAGATCTTATTGCGTAACGGGTCTCACAAAGTTTAGATCAATTGCTGAAGTCAATCTCAAGTTACATATAGTTTTGCAAACTTTGGAAATTTTGAGTAAGAAAATTCAATGTTCCATTAAATTAATACCATCGTTTTTTGCCAGTTTGATATCAAACATCTCTTATATATGTTACGTCTGTGTACAAAGTTATAATTTGATTTTTTAAGTTTTTTTCAGTGTTATGCAGTGACATATTTGAAAATTAAAAACCTGACAAAACCCGAGTCTCTCTACTGATCTTGCTCAAACAAAATATCGATCATCTTTGAATGTTATTTTGTTGTTGTACAACACTTCAGTTAAAACTATCAAAATTTATGGAAAATAGCGGGCCGAACCTGTTATACTGTAAATTAAAAATCCCACAAAATCCAAAACTCCCCATCGATGTTATCTAAACAAAACATCTATAATCGTTTAATATTACTGCATTGTTGTAAAAAATCTCAGTTAAATTGATGAAAGTTTATGGAACAAAGCGAAGCCGAACCTCTTTTTTCTAAAATCCAAATAAAAATAAAGTTCTAGCCTCTTTACAGATTCTGTTTAATAGTATTACAAAATATTTTTAATCGTCACTTCATAAAGATCGATTTAGCAGAATCAATTAAAAATCTGAATAACTGCATACATTATGACGAAAATTAAAACGATTAATGAGGGGTTCCGTCAATTTCACCTGGATTGCTCCAACCATTCTTTAATTATAGGTGGTTGAAATCGAAAGCTCTGCACTCGCAGAACCGTACGTGCATATGGCTTGATTTGGTTTTTAAGTCACTTTTATGGAAATTTACACCATCTTCAGTATCATGACATGAAAATCTCTAGAAAAAAAGTTGTCAATAAATCAAAGCTTCCTCTATGAGGAGAAAAATAAATACGGGACGACATTCGCAACAAATCTTCGTGTAAATACTGCCAATGGTTAATCTGGTGACTCTTCAATTCGAATAATGCTGCAATGTGTTTATCAGTTACCAATATTTAAATATGTTGGATAATCAGCTGGCGCACGGCGATCGATATTCGTTGTGCGTCTACCTGTTGCTGTGCTCTAGCACACTGCGTTCCGTTGGGCCGGAGATAGCCGAGGCAGGGTTTCGCGGAGCCGAGACTGTGCCTCGTAGGCACGCCGCGTTGAGCGAGAGGATGTCTCTCTCGCTTGACTTCGGCTGCGCTCACCGGCTATCTCTCTCAATTGACTTCAGCGCCCAACGACGCTTTCGTATCCCGCAGCCATGTTGGAAATTTTGACACTTTTTTGGAACAACCACGGGAACAGCGCACGCATTTCGGGACTCTCGGACTTTTCTTCACTGCATTCACCGGACTCGCTCAACTTTTTGTGCTCATCAGGACTCAAAACTCAAGGTAAGCGTACATCGTCATAATTCAGTGCAATTCACTGGCGGTGAGGAGAATAAAATAAGCGGTACAGCAACATCATTG
Source organism: Cylloceria caligata (assembly GCA_963942595.1). Lineage (NCBI taxonomy): Eukaryota > Metazoa > Arthropoda > Insecta > Hymenoptera > Ichneumonidae > Cylloceria > Cylloceria caligata. The sequence continues at coordinate 14,412,993 of OZ012711.1, read as the reverse complement.
TCTCAATTTGTGGCGTGCGCTGCAGCATGGGCTGCACCACGTTTTCCTCACTTTATCTTGCCGGCTTAATTAATATAATTATGCATGTGCTTTATATTCACTGTAATTTCCCCCAGAGAATCTGCTGGGAAATGCAGTGACTATACTCTGCTCATTTGTGCATCCTCAGTCTATGTTTGTAATGTGTCACGCAGTGCTGACTGCGTCACTGTTCTCATGCTGTATTCTCAGCACTTAAGCAATCAAATTGCAAGTGCTCTCATCTATTCACTGTGACTTTTTTCAGATAAATCTGCTGAGAGCTCGCAGTGAATAATTGACACATTTTATGCACTCATTTATCTCATAGCGTGACATGCTCCGCAGGACTGGCTGCAGCACGTACACTGCTCGCGCACACCCAGCACACAATTAATACAATTGTGTGCTGCTCAAGCTTCATACAGAATTCAATTCAGTTTGTTTATTTATATTTGTCAATTCTCTGTTTTTTTGGTGTATTTATTTATATAATTTTTATTCTTTCCAAATTTAACCGATTTTTGCATTTGTTGTTAACGTTATATTTTTCCAAATGATATACAAAACTGTATTTTGTATCCGAGCTGAAGGACGGTGGAATAAACCACTTTCTCAAGATAACAACAATTGTGTCTGGTTTATTTATCACCCTGTCGTGAGTGAAGTCTCATATTTTTCCAATATATTCGCAGGTTCATTCTGTCAAACTACATCGGACGGGATTCTCAAACATTTGGTCCTTCGAGCCGGATCTTCGACTCGCACAGGGTGGAACCAGGGTTTAACTACCTTCCGCTCGCATCTCTCGGCTCATCTCGACGTGGGATTCTGCGGATATTCCTCGCAGGTTTATCTGCCTTTACCAGATTTGGTAAAGTAGAGCTCTGCGGAGTAGCTTTGTTGGTTTGTATTTGTTCATGGAGGTTGTCAGGACAACAATGTCTGAACGCAACTCATCAGACACCGGGTTGGCACCCGGTGATCCTGATGAGAAAAAGGCATTGTTGGTCCCCGATGGCACCACCACTGTGGTAAGGACCCGATCACCAGCTCGCCTGGCAACCGAGCTGGTGCTGAAGGTCCAGTCTCAGTACAACCGGATTGAAGCACTCTGCTACATCTGCACTACGCTAGCTGACGATGCTCAACCAACCACGCTGGCGTTGCTCGACATGCTGATCACGCAGATAGACGAGGTCCATGGGGACTTTCGCAAGGAGCACGAGCTCTTAGAAAGTTTATGGCCCGCATTATACATCGACCATGAAGGAGCAACTTTAAAACTACATTTTGGATCAAGAAGTTCATTGAAAGGAAAATAAAAGCATTGGAAATGGTGGAGACCACTCCAACGCAATCAACCAGCTCTACACAGTCATCGTCAGCGAATCTTGCTCCTGCGAAGGTCGGCACTCACCAATCGACTGTGCACCATGCGACGGCAAGCACAGACCACACGCTTCAACCACACAATACACAGTCGTTAACACACTAGGGTGTTGATGCAGTCGTTCTCTCATCGGTTCAACTCACAAACACAAGCTCAACATTATTAGCAACCGCACTAGCACACATTCACACATCGGTATTAACTCACCAGGCAAGATTTCTCATCGATCCTGGATCGGAATTGACATTTATTACGAAAGAACTCTTCCGTAAACTCAACACCACACGCAAGCACTCATCAATTTCGATCACAGGGATCGGTGGAAGGCACTCAACGCAGACACGTGGTTCGGTTCAACTCACAATGTGCTCCACACACACCAAGAGGAAAGTCACGGTATTGGCTCACATTCTCAACACGATTATTACTTATGTGCCATCATTTGAGTCGCCAGCACGACATGGTCTCACATAGTGAAGCTGAAGCTGGCGGATCCGGACTTTCTCACACCACGATCGATCGACATCATAATTGGAGCAGATATCTATTGACAGGTTATTGAACCTAGTATTCTCAAGGGCACACCATCATCGCCTATCGCACAATTATCGATATTTGGATGGCTTATCATTGGACCAATTTACTCATGCCAACCTGAAGCACTTACTGTTCTTCTTACTGATCTTCATGCTGCCATGCAGCACGATGATCAGGAATTACAGAACGTGCTCTCACAATTTTGGGTTCAAGAAGAGCCACCAAAGGACACAGTCGGTCAACTCACACCAGAGGAGCAGGCATGCGAGGATCAGTTTCGCAACACGTATCAGTGTGTTACTACAGGCCGATACATCGTTCGGCTTTCTCTCACATTTTTGCCTGCAAACCTGGAAACTCATACTCAAAAGCACATCGGTGTCGGCAGCACATTATATGTAAAATCTCAAAGGATGCTGAATACTGTCAGCTCTACTCACAATTCACGGACAAATACAAACAACTTGGTCATATGGTGAAGGCTTTAAGGTCATCTTGAAGTAAAATACAATTATCGGCCTCACCACGGTGTTCTCAGGCCAGACAGCATCACCACCAAATTACGGGTGGTATTTAATGGCTCTAGCACAACATCTTCAAGTAAGTCTCTTAGTGACATCATGCACACTGGACCTAATTTGTTGCTCAATATTTCGGACGTGCTCATTTGGATCCGTCAACATAGACACATCTTTGCCTCTGACATTACAAAAATGTATCGTCAGATCCGTGTTCATCTTGAGGATTGGAATCTTCGACGGATTTTATGGAAAGAGGATCAATTCAACCCTGTGCCGTATCAATTAACAACCGTGACACATGGTACAACAGCTGAGGGCGGATTCAACTCATCACCTTATTGAAATAGCTCAACAACTCAAAGACTTGTGCATGGCGGGCGGTTTCCACTCGCCAAGTGACACTCGTCGGACCTCAAGGTACTTGCTAATATCTTATCCTCACCGTCAAGCTCAGCTATCTCAACGGACGACTGCGAGACAAAATTCTTGGCTTTACTTGGCTTCCTCATGAAGACAAGTTCGCATTCTGATCACGGTTCAACTCAACTCAGGAAATTTTCACCAAACGCCTGGTTCTTTCCGAGGTAGCTCAACTCTTTGATCCATTTGGTTTCGTCTCACCAGTTGTGATAAGAGCCAAAATACTCTTGTAAGAACTTTGGCTTCACAAGCTCAACTGGGATGGTCCACTGCCATCCCAGGTCTCAACACGAAGAATTGCAATCAGAGAAGATCTCACTTATCCGGCCGGAATCTCAATTCCTCGGTGGTTCAACACATGGAGCAACTCAACAGTGGAATTGCATGGTTTCTCTGATGCATCTCAACTGGCCATGGCCGCAATGATTTATATCACTGTCAACTCAACGTCCACAGGAAAGGTGGCTTCACTTGTCTGCTCAAAAACGCGCGGAGCACCACTCAAGAAACTCACCATACCACGGTTTGAACTGACTGCAGCATTGTTGCTAGCAAAACTGGTTGTGTATGTTCAAGCTACATTCAAGGTTAAAGTCTCATCTACTCATCTGTGGACGGACTCATCAGTAACTCTCACCTGGATCAAAGCTCATCCTTCTCGGTGGAAGGACTATGTCCGAAATAGAGTCGCTCAGATACAAGAACTCACACCCAATGCTCAATGGCGTCATGTGTCAGGCACAAGCAATCCAGCTGACTGTGCCTCGCGGGGTATTTCAACATCTCAATTGTCTTCTCATCAGTTGTGGTGATCAGGTCCACCGTGGATGGTGAAGCCTATTGAATTTTGGCCGAAAGCCACAACTGACTCAGAGGATTTGAGCATCATGGAAGCCCGACCGGGGGTTGCTCTCCTCGCTGCTCTTCGCTCTCAAAATTATGTCGTCTCACCTCATTTTGTGTTAGGGTAGTGGCAAAAATGAGAAGGAGGTTAGAACCGGCAGGAACCGCGCCACTCACTGCGAGAGAAATGGCTGCAGCAAACATGTTTTGGACGAAAGCCACACGCATCTTCCATCCGCTCACCCCTTCAGTCGACTAACAGCTTTCATCGACCAGGAGGGTGTGCTTAGAGTAGGAGGTCGCCTTGCTCAATCAGTACTCACTCATGAAGAAAGGCATCCTGCCATTCTACCTCGTCATTCTCGTTTCACGACTCTCATTATTGATCAAGCTCACGTGCGAACTCTTCACGAAGGCACGCAGCTCACATTAGCTCAAGTTTGGCTAACTCATTGGGTCGTCGGCGGTAGAGTTCCTGTAAAATATCACATTTTACATTGCGTGGTGTGTGCTCGACAGAGTGGAGTGCGGGCTCAACAATTGATGAGTCAGCTTCCTCTGTCACTAGTCACACCATCTCGTACATTTACTCACACAGGAGTGGACTATGCCGGCCCTCTCACGCTCAAAACTTGGAAGGGGCGAGGCTGTAAAACACACAAAGGCTGGATCTGCGTCTTTGTGTGCCTCGCTACTTCAGCTCTGCATCTCGAGGTCGTCAGTGACTACTCAGCTGACGGCTTCCTCTCAACGTTCAGGCGATTCTCATCTCGGCGCGGCATTCCTCACACTATCTACTCTGACTGTGGCACTAACTTCGTTGGTGCTCACGAATTCATACGTCAGCTGTTCAGGAAGGCCTCTCAAGAGCATCATCTCATCGTTTCTTCTCTCGCAAATCAACAGATTGCATGGAAGTTTCATCCACCTGCGGCGCCACATATGGGTGGCCAATGGGAAGCAGCTGTAAAGTCTGTGAAATTCCATCTGCGTCGAACGGTGGGTGATATAGCACTCACGTTCAAAGAGCTCTCAACGCTGCTGGCTCAAATCGAGGCTATACTCAACTCAAGGCCTCTGGAACCGCTCAGCGATGATCCAGATGATTTATCAGCACTCACGCCTGGACATTTTCTCATTGGTGAAACACTCACAATGGTCCCAGAGCCGAATCTCGAAGATTTGGCAATCTCACGGCTCTCAAGGTGGCAATTGTTGCAACAAAAGATACAACAATTTTGGCGACAATGGTCTGCACACTATCTACAACGGCAGCAGTCTATTTCGAAGTGGCATTACTCTAACAACATCATTAAAATTGGCTCTTTGGTTCTGCTCACAGATGAGCGCTCTCCACCGTGCAAGTGGCCCCTTGCACAAGTCACGGCGTTGCATCCAGGCAAAGACGGGCTCACCAGGGTGGTGACACTTTGAACTGCTACCACTACGCTCACCAAGCCGATCTTAAAACTAGCTGTCCTGCCGATCTCACCCGACTCAAAACCATGACTAAACATCAACCCCGTTGCTGATGGCGGGCGGAATGTTGGATAATCAGCTGGCGCATGGCGATCGATATTCGTCGTGCGCCTACCTGTTGCTGTGCTCTAGCACACTGCGTTCGGTTGGGCCGGAGATAGCCGAGGCAGGGCTTCGCGGAGCCGAGGCTGTGCCTCGTAGGCACGTCGTGTTGAGCGAGAGGATGTCTCTCTCGCTTCACTTCGGCTTCGCTCACCGGCTATCTCTCTCAATTGACTTCAGCGCCCAACGACGCTTTCGTATTCCGCAGCCATGTTGGAAATTTTGACACTTTTTCGGAACAACCACGGGAACAGCGCACGCATTTCGGGACTCTTGGTAAATGTCCTACTCTTCTGACGTCTTTACAAAAATCTGGTTTCGAACACAATGTGTTAACATTTTTGGAGTGAACTGTCGGTAACGAGCGTCACCTTAAGGCGATATAACGCCTCCAGACACTGTAATAGGTAACAGAAACTGTAATTCACTTTATATAGAGCCGTTTAATATTTTAAACAAAAGCAAATTTGGTTTCACTACGTCTGTCGACTCTGCAATGGAACTGAATTTGCTTTATTCTTTCAAACATTAACAATCTCTGAGTATATTGGATTACAGTTTCTGTTACTGGTTACAGTTTCTAAAGGTGTCTCAAATCAAGTTAAGGGGCTATACCAGAGTGACACTTTCAAAAAATCGATTTTTTTGCCTTTTTCGACAGTTTATACTTTGAAGAATTTCCTGTAAAAATGTCAAGGCCCTATCTTTAATACTTCTGACTGGCAGCCCTCTAAAGAGCAACCGCTCGTAGGTATAAAATGACCCATCTGCCTGGAGGCGGAGCTCGGAGCTGACGTGTTGTTACCTGATTCTTTGGTTACTATAGGGGGAGGGGACACTATAGAGGAGATTCTATAGGGCCATTTGAAAACAGCGTTGCCATTTAAAAGGTATTCTGGAGTCGTTCAACGCAGTTATTCTGGAAGGGTCTGTGTAGTTTACTCGCAACTGCTGTCCACGGCACAACAGAGCGAAAATGAGTAAAAGCAGTTCAAGTTCGAATCAAAAAAGCTCTCACGAAACCCCTATCCCTAGATCCAGAAACAAGAAGAGGAGATTTTCGGAAAATCGATACACGTATGAGCAATCCACCGAAAATACCAGTACAGCCGCTGAAAAACTTCTACGCACCGGAGATGATGAAATTATAGTTGATCATACCCATGGATACCGTTTCATCCAGTTGTACTCTGTTTTTAGTGCAATTTGCACTTTAGTGTCGTGAATATGGCCTTAGTCGAGAGTACTTGGGCTTTCCTGATTCCGGCCGCAATGAGGATAGAAAGAGAATAGCATGAGTTACAACACGTGTTCTTTATTTAACGCGCAACACAGCGCAATGGTATATTTATTTAACGGCGTACACAACGCTACAAATACTCTAACAGGCGTACACAACGCAATATCTTTATCAAGGCGCACACAGCGCAACGATGTAATAAACTCGTAATCTCGAATAGACTTTATACCAAACACGCACACAGCGCTTAAACAATGTTATACTCGCGTACTCCACGCAATTCGACTCAATCGTAATACTGTTCCTGTACATTAACTTCGTAATTGCGTACGTTGACTCTCTCGCACACAGCGTTTCTACCACAAGCGTATCTCGGTCTGGGTCTCCCACTCGACTCCCTCCTAGAGTGGTTGCTACCCGACTGACGACTCGGCGTTCAGCGTTCGTCTCGCCGGCAGTAGCAAGCGTGGGCTCGCGCATGCGCTCCTTGTTCGGCTTCCGTCGTATGTGTTCGATGTTGCTCGATGGTTTCGGCCATTGTCTTGGAATATCGAGGTTCACGACATTAGTTGTGTGTAAACATTGCAAGAAAGACATCTAGTTCAACGCTTCTAAAAACTAAAAAGCCTAAACACAGTGTTGGTGACTTGGTGCGTATCAGTACAGCTAAAGCAGTATTCGTGAAAGGATATGAGCGAGGTTGAAGTAACGAGTTATTCAAGATTCAACGAATATCGGTGAATCGAGAACCATTCGTGTATATTTTGCATAATCTGAATAATGAGACTATCGACGGTATTTTCTACGAGGCAGAATTATCGCGAGTTAGAGAGTGCCTCGGTCACCTGAAAAGACGAAGGAGAAGAAACGAAAGAAGAGGAAGAACGTTCGGAATCACCGCCCCTGATAAATATGAGCTCCAAGGATAGCTCTTTCTTTGTCGTACTACAGAGCAACAGTAGTATGCAGTATTTTTCGTATAATACGACGAGGAAATTTATTATAAAACTACAGCGTCTGTTCGAGAATTCAGATGTTAGAGAGATAGTGGACTGTAATGCAGAAGGTTTTATTAAAACGCAGTACGCAGATGTCAATTATAATCGCATTTATTACTCCACCTGTCAAATGCGATGGACACAGCTACAAATATACAAATAGACAAAAGCGCGCTTGCGCGCAGCGACCTGTTGCTCGGCACGCAGACCTAGTGCAGGATTTACAGCTCTTGCGTGGTGCTGCCGCTGAGTGATAACAGCAAGCAGTTGCCCATGCTAGCCTGCAGTGCGCAGTCTCGCTACGCTTGGCAGAACGTTCAAGCATTCTCAAACAGCGTCAGATACATTTGTACGGAGCATGGTCTGTTTCTCTTGTAGAAATTGCTTGTCCCATGACTCTTTTGCATGTTCCTACTGTAGGAAATCTCGTATCTTTTGAGGGTGGTGATGATGTTTTATCAGGCTTAAATATTTTAACATGGAGACGCATAGATAGAGACCAAGTTCTATCTGGTGTATATCGCTCTATAGATGCACATTAGTAGAGTATAAATAAGTTACCTCACGTGGCTGGTCATCTGCGCTTTAAATCGCTTCCAAACTATCAGGTCGAATCGCGAATCGCCCGCTACCGCAAAGCTACTCAGATTTGCGGAAGAGGCCAGTAGGTCTGTAATGATAAAACCGTATTGTAAATACACGGGGTCGAGGCCTGCATCTCCCACCGGTGCTATACCGGGCAGCATGTTTGTATACAGCGATACCTGCGAGAGCTATATTACAGGCGATGTACAAACACCCTTCTTACGAGTCGTCCCCATTGATGCTGACGATTTTCAGTACGGTTCGATAAAAATTAAATCGTTTTCGGCGCCACATTATATACCTCTCTTGCGCAACAATATATATACGATCGAGATCGATATACCACATTCGAGCAGGGAATGTTGACTGTGACACTACATTTCAAAAGGTCCCACGATTGATTACTTCGCTATGGATGATATTAATGGTGTGTAACACGGGTGGAGCCGTCGCGGGTACGGCGGTATTAGTCATGTTTATATCGGAACGCTTAATCAACGAGGACACGGTATCGGTAGCTTTCTCGGGGGCCTATTTCGACGAGTATTTACACTTTTAAAGAAAGGTGCTAAAGCATTTGGAAAAGAGGCATTGCGTGCCAGTGTAAACGTAGCAGGCGATATAATCGATAAAAATATAGCTGTTAAAGATGCTATTTGCGAGAGAGCGCGAGAATCCGGCAGTAATCTCAAACGCAAGGCCTCTAAAAAAATTGACACTCTCATGCAGAGGTCCGGTTATAAAAAGCGCAAACCGCTTTCGCGAACTGCTCACTCACTGAATGAACGTAAACCGCGACGTCTCTCCCGTAAAAAGAAAAGCGTAATAAAGAGAAAAGTGATAAAGAAGAAGAAGAAGAATAATAAGAACATTACGAAGAAGAAGACTGGACAACGAACGGATTCAGATATTTTTGTTTCAGATAGATGAAATAAGATGGCTTTTCTACATGCACACTTGTGCGAGAGTCTTAAATCGGAACTTGAATTGTTTTTACTCGCACCGACGCCATAAACTATCGAAGGCTCCAATTGGGTGTATTATAAACCAATTTCTTCGCTAACAGATGATTCACATATTGAATTTGTTATCCCAGGGCAGGGTGATGAGTGTATCAATCTCGCGTATACTATGCTTAGTTTGAGAGTGAAAATAACATCTCCTTCTACGGAAATTGCTATGGATACAGCGCCAAAAGTAGGCACCGGCCCTGTAAGCAATCTCTTGCATTCTATGTTTAATCAGATCGATGTATACCTGAATCAAAAACTACTTTCACTTCCAAATAATGCCTACGCTTATCGAGCGTACATAGAAACATTTTTGAATTACGGTCCAGCTGCCAAAAATTCGAATCTCACGAGCGTTCTGTGGTACGATGATACCCCCGGAAAAATAGATGATATATCATCGGGAAATGCGGGTCTTGTAGAGAGAAAACAATTTTTAAATGTCGGTAAAACTGTAGATTTGCTCGGCCATCTGCATTGCGATATATTCAATCAGGTTCGGTTCCTATTAAACGGTGTCGAGATGCGTTTACGGCTGGTCCGGTCTAGAGATTCATTTTGTCTTGTGGGAGATACACAGAATGATCAATGTGGCTTAAAGATTCTCGAGACATCGCTTCTCGTTCGTGGAAGAAAAATAGCTCCTGGTGTGCTGCTCTTGCATGCTAGATCTATGTCAAAATCTACGGCAAAATATGCTCTTACGAGTGTCGAGGTAAAGGCCATTTCAATACATTCCGGTATTCATTGAAAATAGTCGGTAAGTTGTGTTAACTCAACGTGCATATCGTTGAAAATATCGTGGCCAACAAGCACCGTTTGACAACACTATTCGTCGTTTAGTGTCGAATTTTGTTGAGCACGGGTCAGTGGGAGATCGTCTACGTGCCGTTCATCAAAGCCCAAGACGTTCCAATGAACTGGTTGAAGCGGTAAGAGAGAGTGTTGCCGAGAACCCACATGTGTCGTATCGTCACCACGCTCAGCATTTTGATGTCAATGGAACGACTTTGTGGCGCATTCTGAAGGATGATTTGCATTTGTTTCCATATAAAGTGCAATTGACTCAAAGAATATTGCCGACAGACCGTCCACGTCGCTTGGAATACGGCCAAACAGTCGCTCGAATGGTTGACACTGAACCTGATTTTTGGAAGCGAATTTTGATGACCGACGAGGCTTACTTCACACTCTCTGGCACCATTAACAAGCAAAATTGCCGCATTTGGGGAACGGAGAATCCACACGAGATCCATGAAACACCATTGCATGACCAAAAAGTGACTGTTTGGGCCGGCGTTTGCGCCAAAACCATCATTGGGCCATTTTTCTTCAGAGAAGGCGAAACAGTCGATGGGAATCGATATCGGTGGATGTTGGCTCATTATGTCTGCCCAAAAATGTGTGAAAAAGGTCTGGACGGTTACTGGTTTCAACAAGACGGTGTATCATGCCACACTACAAATCAAACAATGCAGTTTCTGCAACGAAAATTCCCTGGACGAGTGATGTCAAAAAATGGCGACATTGACTGGCCACCCATATCTCCAGATTTGACCCCTCGAAAAAATTTGACCCCCAAAAAGAAGTCCGCTTTTTGTGGGGTGATTAGAAAAGCAAAGTGTACGCCAACATGTCTCAGACCATTGACGAGCTCAAGGCAAACATTCGTGCCGAAATCATCGCTATACCGCCCGAGATGCTCGAAAGAGTGATGGAAAACGCAGCAAAAAGGGCACATCTTGCTTTGACCAATAAAGGCGTCCACTTGATTGATGTTGTATTCAAAAACTAGTCCAAATAAATTGTAAAGGACCAAATTAAATAAAAGTACCTCATATATGGAAATCGGTTGTTTTTTTTAAAGTTATTCAATGTTTACATACCAACATAAAATATGGCGCACCCTGTGTAATGCATTTTTATGTGAATAGTGTGATTTTAAATGTAAAAAAAATGTATGGACTTGTGAGGTTTTGTTATAAAACTAGACTCTTTACTTGAGCTAGAATTTGCTTCGCGTATTTTGAATATGAACGATCGGGCTTGAACCGACTCGCCTATTGTCTCGAAGTCTTCTCGTATGCTGCTTGGTTTCTTGGTCAGGCGTCTGCCGGCTTGTAACGGTCACTTACCGTACGTTAGGCCGCGTTTGTCGATCCTCAGAGATATCACGTCGGAGAGAATAATTAAGAATGACTCCTCGAACGGATCGCATTTACATGAACGATGAGAATATTTATTTAAACAGGTTATATGCAATGTGAGGTATAATAATGTATAATGAACAGAAAGGTAAGTATGTAATAAAACAGAAAATATACGAATCGAACTGAAGCGTGTATCGTAGTTATAATCGAAATGGCCACACAGGCTCGCGTCGCGTCGTTAGACTTGGTTTTTTGTCGTTGAGAGGCTAGGCCGTAGCGCCTTTGTCTCGTCGTTTAGGCTGGAGATCGTCGTGATGACTTCCGTCGTCAACCACGCTTGAACTCTCACTGCGTTGCCAGGCCCCTGCCTGCGGGTGCGCGGGCTCGCGCCTGCGCCTTGCGTCCTTCGGTGTTGCTCGCGTCGTCTTGCGCAGTGCGCTCGGTCGACGTCGTTCGAACTCGGGAAATGGCGTTCATAACAGTTTATAAGTGTAATTCATTTTTGTTGTGTAAATACTATGATTTGAAATGTCAAAAGGACTTATAGACTTGTGAGATTGACTTTATAAGTGTAATTTATTTTTGAGTGGAGTGTTTTTTTTGTTCTTTCGTTTTATTTAATTAAATAGAGATCCTGAGTAAAAATAATAAAAAGTCAGAAACAAATAAGATGTATTATGAGAGACAATGTGGAAATAAACTGCCAGCAGAGGCGCTAGAAAGTGCCAGTGAATGGATACCAGAGTAAAGGGCCCAAAAAGGTATTATAGAATGCAGCCAATTCAAGTGCCTACCGACTGTCGCGTCACCACAAGAATTATTAGAACCTATGGAAATACCACCAGCAAATCAGTTACCTGATCCTACGAACACAATTTTGCCATACAGTGATTTCACAGCCACGGAAATGTACGGAAAGAATTCCAGCAAAAATTTGGAGATAATAGTTTTGGCCATGTGTGCAATACTTGTAATAGATTATGGTTCAGAAACGATTCGAAAATCATATCATACTAGAACGTCATCACGAATTATTACAGAGATTTTCTGCAGATTGACATTATGAATTTTAAGACATGTCAGTGATGTTTTTCTGCATTAGTATAGTATATAATATATATAAGTATAGTAGTAGTATAATAAGAAACTAATTACTATAATTGATTCATGACTTTGTCAAATTAAATAACGAATTTCTTGTAATATATATTTGAAAACATTAATTTTGAATTGGCTTTCCATTTCAGATCATACCCGCATCCTTAACATTAGCAATTATTATTTCTTCTTGAATAAAAAAATTCTCAAAATTTATCTCTTTTTACAACTAATTAGCAAGAAGTTTCACTTATGGAGTGCGAGGACTCGACACACCCTTTTTTTCTAAATATAGTTTCTCGATCGTTTTGTTTTGTGTTGTGTTCGCGAAAATTTTTTCACGCAAACAAAGCTTCCTCTATGAAAAAGGAATATATAAGATTCGTACATATCGACGCTGCTTATGAAAACTAGCATGTTTCAGATTTCTTACGAAAACAAGCACGTTTGATATCAGCGCGAAAACTAGCATGTTTCGGCTTTTGCCACGAAAACGAGCACATTTCGATATTCGCGGCGAAAACTAGCATGTTTTGGCTGTTACCACGAAAACTAGCAGGTTTCGACTTTCACCGCGAAAATTACCACGTTCCAGTATCACTGGAATTGTTTCTCATTTTGTACTCCACGTTTTTTGAATATCCTTTTTTACTCCAAATTGACGAAGTATTTTTGTAACAAATCGGTGTACACACAGCAACAATGGTGCACACTTATGAAAGAGGCCAAAACAACAATGCCTTACTTCGTCAATGAAGTAGCACAAAGAGAAATTCACGATTTTTTAGAAATCTCAAAAATGTTTAACTGGACGCCAATAAAAATTGCGAGTATTCAGGAAATAGACATCACATAGGAAATTGCCTCTTGCTCTAAGGAAAAAAAAAGATTTATAAGCAATGCTTGACAGAGGTATCATTCCTATGGAACATAATCAAGCTTTTTCGAGAATATTAGACTATAGCGATCTCTAAGATTCCAGTAAATTTGTTAAATCGTATTTTTAATAATGTTATTATTTTTTTAATAGAAAACGAATATAAATGTTTAAGGGTGTACGGGCGATACACCCTAAATGTTTTTCATTTATTCCTTATAGTGCTCCCGAAAAAATTATTAAAACATTTGTGAAAGTTCTGAATCTTATTCGATTTAGTTCGGCAAATATACTACTTTTTTCAGTGCAAATCGAAATATGCTAGTTTTCGCGACGGAAGCCGAAACATGCTACTTTTCGCGGCAGAAGCCGAATCATGCTAGTTTTCGCGATGACAGCCGAAACATGCTAGTTTTCGCGGCGAATATCGAAATGTGCTAGTTTTCGTGGCAAAAGCCGAAATATGCTAGTTTTCGTGGCGAATATAGAAACGTGTTGGTTTTCGCGGTGGAATTAGAAACGTCTTAGTTTTCGTAAGAAATTTGAATCGTGCGACTTTTCGTAAGCAGCGTCGATATAGTTAAAATACTGTCAATAGTTGTTATCATTATAGTAAGAAACACATTTTATTATCTAAGATTTTTGATTGAATCAAAGAAAAATATGTGTCCAAAACCCTTGAAGAAAAGTGATTATTCCCTCAACTTCTATGAAATGAATATGAATATGAAAGTATTAACAAGTGAAAGCTCTTTATGACAACCAGCTTGCCTCGGAAAATATCTCTCGCGAATATATTATCATCTCATGTTCCTCGTTGGTCGACCCGAGATGTAAGGATTTTGGAATACTCGCGCGGATGGCAGCAACACACAGTTATTATCGCCCGTACTGGAAAACTTATTTGCGTGATAAATTAAAATGGCTATAAAATTGTACACATTTCTTCCAACTTCAATATTGTTACACTCAAAATATTTCATTATTAAAACAAGATATACGAAGTACCTAAGGGACCTTGGGCACTCACGAGAAGGACCTCGCTCTTCACGCTCCGCTGTCATGTCTGTATATCTTGATTAGAGTATGGTAACCAGCAGAAAGTATGAGTGGTATTTTTACCATATATTCACAGTTGTGTTGTGCCGCGAATTATCCGATTATAATTATTTCGCCATTATTCCTCCTTCATGTGAGGCCACTCATCCGAAGTAGAAAGAATGTGCAAATGTAAGCAACGAGCTACGAGCAATGACCGCTCGAGCTACGACTAGCAGCAAGTTACAATCGACATTCTTGCAAATTCATCGATTTCGAAAAAGGAAGTGAATAACTTCTTTGCCGAAATCAGTCTAAAGTTTAACATCAACCTGAACGGTTGATCGCGAATCGCACTCGCCTGAAATTCAAAATTCTATTAGTAGATTCGAATAAGAGAGGTGGGTTCCTCGTAACAGGCTCGAAACAGCGAATTATTGTAACTTTCTTTTTATTGTCATTCAAGTAGATAACGGAAAGTTGCCGTTATCTAAAATAAATATCCAATTAACGTTTTCCGTAAATTCACGTGTTCATTATTTACTGGAGATCCCAAAAAAATAATAACTTTTAATATTATACCGATCGCCGTAATAATCCGATTACGCGGTACCGGCATAACATTTGGTGACAGCGGTGGAATCTGCTGGAATGTATAGTGAAACGTGACTTAGTTGGACATAAAGTGATTTTGGACAACGTTTAGAGTGACTCTGAAGTGGCGACTACAACTCGTGCCAGGACACCAGTGTAGTTCGTAGAAACATGACCAAACTAACGCGAAGGGGCAAAGTGTACGTCGCACAGTGGGGCCGATTCCCGAAAAGCCGGTCAAAAGTCGAAAAACTTTTTGGGGTCGCTGAATACGAATCCGGTGTCAAAAAAACTAAATTCAAAATGGCGGATCTAATATGGCGGACGCCATTTTCGAAATCGATTGGATTCGCTTGAAACTTGTTACTCGGGGGTTTTGGGGGTTGCTAAATACGAATCCGGTGTCAAAAAACCAAAATTCAAAATGGCGGATCCAATACGGCGAACATAATTTTCGAAATAAAACCACCATTTTTAATTTTGTTTTTTCTTGGCTATGCAACGTGAATAGTTCCGTAGCGTAGTGGCTTACACGCTGGACTCGTACATTATTGTTCTCGGTTCAAATCTCGTGTAGGTGATTTTTTTTATTTTGCATAATAATTATTTAATAAAATTGTAGTTAAATTAATTCAGCAATTTTCATAATTTTAATAATTATTTAAATGTTATAAATAACTTATTTCGTTTTAGAGTATATATTGTTGTATTCTAACATTTATAGAGGATAACGGAACATTTGAAAAGAGTCAACTGTATACATAGACCTACCTGCAATATATGTAGTAGGTCTACCTATACATAATGGAACAGATAGACTTTTTGCGAGGGTAATGGAATATTTGAAAAGGGTCGATCACGTCACAAAGGGTCGATAGGCCTACCTGTGGGCGTGTGGCAGTTACGAGCAGAGTTGCCTGATACGTATCTTTTTCGCGCATGCCCATTCAGTTTGGCATCCACGTGTTCATCAGTGAAGTACTTAGTTCAACTATTTAAAGGTATATATAGCCCTTATTTTGAAAGAGAGATGTTACTGCAACTGCTTCTATTCAACGTTGCTATTTATGTAATGCTACTAGTAAAGATTTCAATAAGATCGATGTACTTTTGAAAAAAGAAATTAATAGAGATAATTTAACTTTTGGCTTATCTACATTACATATGCGGATTCGATTATTTGAATGTTGTTTGCATGTTTCGTATAAATTGGATATTAAAAAATGGCAAGCGCGAACAAGTGGAGATAAGAAAGCGACAGAAAATAGAAAAAAATATATTCAAAAAGGTTTTCGCCAACAGTTTCGACTTATTGTGGATTAACCAAAGCCTGGATATGGTAGTACGAATGATGGGAACACTGCTCGACGATTTTTCGAAAATGCATCAATTTCCGCTACTATAACGGGCGTTGACGAAAATGTTATTAAAAGGTTCCATGTTATTTTACAAGCTATTTCAAGTGGTCATGAAATTAATGTACCACATTTCCAAGAATACACAATAGAAACAGCTCGAAAATTCGTCGACTTATATCCCTGGTTCTACATGCCTACTTCTGTTCACAAACTTTTAATTCACGGCTCTGAAATAATACAATCTGCTTTATTGCCAATCGGACAAATGTCTGAAGATGCACAGGAGTCTTGTAATAAATATATTAAAAGATACCGTGAAGATTTTGCACGAAAATGCAGCAGAACAAAATCGATGGAAGATCTTTTCTTGCGCTTGCTAGTGGCATCAGATCCGTATATATCAAGCTTAAAGAAATTGCCACATAAGAAATAAAAATCCTTATTTCCGGAAACAATTGCTTTGCTTACTTCACCAACTGTTTATGCGTCTACTGATGATTCTATCTCTTCTTTTTCGATGTCGTCAGATTCTTCAGATTTTTATACAGACAATTTGACTGATGATGAAGACTAATTTTTATGTTAATATTAGAACAATATTCTTGTTAATATAAATTTATTTTTTGAATTTGGCTTTGTACTGTATTTCTCAAATAAATATGTTAGTATTTAAAAAATCGTGTTCCTTATTACACTTTCTTATATATTTGAATTATACATTTTTCAATATTTTTATAAATGATTAAAAATGTAATTACTTATCTGAAATATGTACAAAATATTTCTTTTAAACAAGAAAATCATTACTCTGTAATCCAAATACATTTATTTTAAAACTGTAAATCAAATTATTATACAGTAATCTTAAAAAATGTTTACTTAAACTAAAATAGTTATAAATTAACTGTTTGAACATGTTCATTTTATTTCACAAAATCTATTTTGTTTCAGAAAATGATTTTAAGAAATATGTGCTTCAAAGAAAAAATTACTTGCATGTAACTGAAGTACATTCACTTCAATAAAAAAAGGAAATGTAACTTGTAAATAGTATAAAATATGTCTTTCAAAAGTGATTTTAATCAATACGATTATAGATGTAAAAGTAGATGTTTTATTACTTTTTATCAAATATATAATTTACTTACTGATTTATAAAAAGTTAATAAATTTTTATAATCGCTATTTTAGATCTTCCATTTTGAATTTAGTCTTTTTCACATCAGGTTCATGTTCAGCGACCTCAAAAACCCCCAAATAACAATTTTCAAGCGAATCCGGCCGATTACGAAAATTGCGTCCGCCATATTGGATCCGCCATGTTGAATGTTGTTTTTTTCACACCGGATCCGTATTCAGCGACCTCGAAAACTTACAGAAACCAAGTTTCATACAAATTCAATAAACATTCCGTATTATAACTGAGTATTTTCGGTTTACTATCGCCATTTTGAACCCGCCATTTTGTTTTTTTACAATTTTGACTTCAGATTCGTAATCAGCGACCCCAAAAACCCTTATATACTAGATCTCAAACAGAATGAACTACGTTATCGACTTTTGACCAGCTTTTCGGGAATCGGCCCCACTGTGCGTCGGTGAGAATAACGCACAAAGTGTGCAACGAATTGGCGACGCACCAAAGGACGAGCCCAGGAACTACCGGAGGA
The DNA here is from genome assembly GCA_963942595.1 of Cylloceria caligata. NCBI lineage: Eukaryota > Metazoa > Arthropoda > Insecta > Hymenoptera > Ichneumonidae > Cylloceria > Cylloceria caligata. The sequence continues at coordinate 14,395,062 of OZ012711.1, read as the reverse complement.
ACGGGTCAACGGCACCAGGAAGGTCATCAAGGGCCGACTACAGAGAGGAGCTGCAGAACGCCAAGTCGACAAGACCCAGATCAGCGCTATGGAAAGGATCGTCTACAAGATCATCCTTCTGTAAGTGGCGGTTACTTTATACTAATACATATAGCTGTAAAACCAAAGCCAGACGGTAGCGCTAGATCGGAAAAAATTTTTACCTAAGAGACAAAATATTCGAAGGGAAAATTAAGGGAAAAACTTTTTCGAGGTATTCAGTGGGAATATTTTAAAGTAGTGCCAACCGCGAAAGTAGCCACATGCCGGGATCTAGAGACGCGAGGCCAAAGCGTAGAGGTAACTCTCTAGAAACTACGTTGCCTGGCAAGCTAGTGGACTCCGTAGCGGGTTTAGCTGCAGCTGTCAGGGACATCGCGTTCAGGACGCGCATGGCGCTTTCGGAGCTCTGACCGACGGGACGAATCCCCGCTGACAGGCAAGAGGTCCTCGCAGGCCGTCTGACAGCTCAGTTCGGCGCGAATTCACTTAGGGGTGCGTTGTTTAGGGATCATGACAGTACCGTTAGGGACGATCTATTCAATATGGCTACTGGCGAGCGAACCCCAGAACATATCACGAACAGATTGAGCGGGAGATCGAACACTTGCATACGATCGATCGTGTAGGTTACCCGACAGCTACCGGTACGACGACACGGCCACCACTGCCGGAACGGGTGAGGCAGCGATACGAAGCGGTTGACAAAATTCACCGTGAGTACGAGCGGGCTCAGCTCGAGCTCGTGCTGGAGCTCAGGCTCCAGGGCCGTGACACACCGGCGGCAAGGCGAAATCTCGCAGACACACTCAACGAGGTAGGAGCAGATGAGTTCGAACTCATCTGTTCAATACGGGAGCAAAACGCCGAGCTGATGCGAAGGCTGGAAAGGGCAAGATTGGGAGAACACGCGACACCATAACCGCGGCCGAGGCAAACTCGATTTGAGGAGCCGGGTTACCCTCCGGTGGATCGCATGTTCCAAAAGGAACAACCGTGGGTGCAAGAAACACATGGTCGGACGCTTGACCTAGGGCTGACTCTAAAAAACATCAAACATTTCGATGGAAGCAACGCTGACGAGCTGGACGCCTTCCCACGATCCTGCGAGACTGTGTTCAAGCGAACTGCCCCGAGGTATCATGAGATCCTGTTGGAATTGGTGCTCAGCAGCAAACTCGAGAATAGGGCAGAAATATGAAACATAAAACCATTCTCTCGATAGCGTAGCTCAAGGCCGAGCTGGAGGTCTTGTACGGGAAGCAGAAGTCGCTGCCTGCGTTACGGGTAGAGTTCAACTCCCTCCAACAGGGCCAGGGCGAGGATATCGCGGTATACGCCGCCAGAACAGAGCGTATTACCGTCGACATCATAGAGAAGCTCTGTGAGAAAGCCGCCACAGAGTCGGAAATGTGCATTATCTTCTGGTAAGATCGTGCAACTACCACTCTCCACGAGTCCGTAACGGAAGCGATCGAAGTCACGAATATAGTGCAGTCAAAGGGAGGGGTAGGTGGAGTACTAAGCCACCCCAGAAGGTCCCTAGGCGCACCACCCCGGCAAGAAGAAAATTGTTTCACCTGCGGGAAGCCAGGGCACGTGGCTCGAGACTGCACCCAGAGATTGGGAAGAGTGAGCCTACCGATGCCCAGCGAAAACAGGTCAATACATAACGTCGACATCATCTGCAACTACTGTCAGAAGAACGGCCACGCGTGTAAAGACTGCAGGAAGAGGTTGTCGCAGGATAAGAGCGAGCCAGCGCAGTCATCGCCGCAGCCTCGACGTCTGAGGGGTTCAGGGAGCAAAAACGCGAAAACCACAGTAACTGTAAGAACGGGTCGAGTTAGTTCAGATGCCCGCCCGCTATGAACGATGAGATTGAACACACTCACGGCCCAGCAGAGACCCGCGTGCAGGCAAAAGAGGACAGCGCTGCAGCTGCTAGAAGTAACGCTGCCAGCGTCCAGCGCCACGGCCAGTGACTTTGATATCGTCGCATCGTTAGCCGTGACCGGGGGGCTCATCCTCAAGACGGACACTGGGGTTCAGTGCAGTATAATTAAAGAAGGATTCCTCAAGCCGGAGACCTTAGTGAAAGACTGCACTGTGGAGCTGCAGTAGGTGGCGGGCAAGAAATTCACCCCCCTCGGTACAGCAAAGATTGTGCTCGGGACACCGGCTTTAAATGTAAAACATTGGTTCTACATAATTCCAAATAACGTGCCGCTGGGTGTCAACGGATTACTCGGCATGGATTTCTGTAGGCATCACAAGGCAGATATCTTGCACGGAGAGATGCTCAAATTATACGGACACTGCATGCCACTACTGGACGGCTCGACGAAGTTATCTCTACAGCCACGTAGTGAGACGGTCACCTACGCCGCAACAACTAGCAAATTCATAGGTTTGCTCTCGAAAGTAGAGCTCGAGGACGAAGTTATTATGGGCGCCTGCGTCACGCCGCCGCGCGGTAGTAGCTGCGCTATCAGCTTGATAAACACTACCGAGAAGGTGGTCGAGGTGCAGCGACTCGTAGTGAAACTCGAGCCTCTCGAGGTTGCAGCAGTGGGTCAAGCGGCCGAGGCGGCAGCAGTTGAACTATGCACCATCAGCGGGGAGTGAGGGGCCGATCGCCTCGCGTGACTAGCCCAGGAGCTCGACACCGCAAGTCTCAATAAGGTGGAACGCGAAGCGCTTGATAACATCATGAGGGAATACGAGGATGTATTCCACTTAGCCGAAGGTAGGCTGCCATGCACGCCTATGGTGAAACACTAGATACGCCTTAACGAAGGGGTGCGGCGCTTTAAGGTACACCCCTATAGGCTGCAGGAGATCCACAAGAGAGAAGTGGAGGGGCAGACAGGCGGAATACTAGCCGAAGGAATAGTCCAGCCTAGGAGGAGTCAATGGAACGCGCCGCTGTTGGTCGTGGCTAAGAAATTCGATGCCGCCGGAGTGAGGAAAATGCGCGTAGTGGTAGACTTTCGGAAGTTAAACGAAGCCACCATCGAAGGCTCGTACCCATTGCCCAATATAACTGAAATATTGGACCAGTTGGGACGAGCGTGATATTACACGACCTTGAACCTCGCCTTGGGATTTCACCGAATCCCGATGGCGCAGCAAGATAAGGAAAAAACGGCATTTTCCACTACGCAGAGTCATTTTGAGTATAATCGCATGCGATTCGGACTCAAGTACGCGCCACCGACTTTCCAGCGGCGAATGAACTCCGCGATTGCAGGACTATAGGGCATCAAATGCTATGTGTACCTCGACGACATAGTAATACACGGGAAAACCTTCAAGGAGCACAACGACAGGCTGCGGAAGGTACCGCAGCGGTTAAGAGAAGCCAAATTGGCCGTGCAACCTAGCAAGTGCCAGTTCCTGCGCAAAGAAACGCAGTACCTCGGCCACGTCTTCTCCGAAGAGGGTGTGCGTGCTGATCCTAAGAAACTGGCGGCGGTAAAGAAATTTCCGGTACCAAGGGACGTAAACGGAGTACAATCCTTCCTTGGACTAGCCGGGGATTACCGGAAATTCATAAAGGATTTTTCGAAAATGGCAAAACTTCTCACGGAATTGACACAAAAAGGGGGTATAAATTCAAGTGGACGGCCGTAAGGGATGCCGCCTTCGAAGAACTGAAGACTGCACTGACTACGGCACCAGTATTGCAGTACCCGGACTTCGAGAAGCCTTTCGTAGTTACAACAGATGCTTCGGACCGGGCGCTCATCACAATCTTATCGCAAGGCAAGATCGGGGACGATTTGCCCATATGCTACGCGAGCCGCACCAAGTCAAAGGCCGAGCTGAATTACGCTACCATGGAGAAAGAGCTACTCGTGATAGTTTGGGCCCTTGCTCAGTTCCGACCCTATGTTCATGGAACTCGCTTCACGGTCGTAACAGACGACTAACCACTCACCTGGCTGTTCGGGGTAAAGGACCCAGGTTCGAGATTGATGCGTTGGAAAATAAAATTGTCGGAACATGAGTTTGACGTCATATAAGGCAGGAAAGCGTAACACAAATGTAGATGCGCTAGGCCGTATATTCGTTACTACGAGGGCCCAGGAGAGAGCCAAGATTGAAGTCTGTGGATCAGAAGAGGCCGGTACGACGGGACAAATCGGCACAGCGAATAACCGCATAAGGCGGGGGCCGAGGATACCGTTTGCAGCCGTGGTAGCTTGTCGGAGCGAGGGGTCGAGCTCACCCACGATAAAGAAGAAGACAGCATGTGCCAGGGTACGAACAGCCGCACAAAACGGAGAGCCGAGAATACCCCGAGCAAGCATAGCAACGCGGCATAGCGAGAGGTAGCGCCTGCTGATGCGTGGGAAAAGGACGGAAAGATTGGCAGCGTGCACGCAAGTCGCTCTACTGATCTCCACAGCCCCGCCGCGAAGTCGTGCGGTCAGGGAAGGGGCAGACCCAAGCAGCGCAAGGCGCGAGTAAGACTGCGAGCTTCATGGAAAAGGACGGAGAGCGAGCAGTACAACATGGCTGATCCGCAAGGCGAGGAAGGCCTCGAAAAGGAAACGTAGCAAGGCCGCCCGAAAAGGAGAGCGCCGTAACGGCGCAGCTACTGGTGGGCACACCGAGTCAAGAGACTCCGGACAGAGAGCCGCACGGGCCTGCTGAGAAAGCGAGGCACGGCGGGGGCCGTAGCCCGCGATCCTCCAGCAGCGCAAACGAAGACAGCGCTATAAAGGAGTATAGCGACTGCCGCAGTGGCGTAGCCTGTCCCTTTACCGATGATGGCCTGAAAATAATAAAGGAATACCATGACACCCCCATAGGAGGGCACCAGGGTATACGGCGAACATTACATCGGATCCGGACTAAATACGACTGGCCTGGCATAAGAAGGGATGTGGAGGAATGCATTTCGTCCTGCGAGTCCTGCCAATGGAAGAAAATCAGGAAAAAGAAATAAGCGCCGATGGTGGTAACGGACACCTAATGAAGGTCGTTCGAAAAAGTTGCGGTCGACATCGTAGGACCGCTACCTGAAAGCGTTTCTGGAAAAAGAATACATACTTACGTTCTAGGACGCGATTAAAAAATACAGTGTGGCGATACGACTGCCGAACCAGGAGACTTCAACAGTAGCGAGCGCACTAGTCCAAGAATTGATTTGCCGGCACGGAACGCCGGAAACAATATTGTCAGACCAAGGCACGAAATTCGATTATTAAAAATAAAAAAGGCAGATAACAGCCTACCATCCAGAGTCCAACGGTGCCCTGGAAAGATCGCATCGCACCGTCGCAGAATACCTTAAAAACTCCATAAATGAAGACCAAGGTAATTGGGACGAGTGGTTGCCGTATGCGATGTTCACATACACCACTCCACATACGGGGACCGGAATGTCTCCCCACGTGTTGGTGTATGGATGCGAGGCTGAGCTTCCCATCGCCGTAAAGCAGGAGCCCCGCAGTACCTACGCCTACGACGATTACGTCCACGAGCTACGCAAGCGATTACGCGCAGTATGAACCATAGCACGTGACAATCTAGACGGCGCAAAAAGAAGGTCGAAGCACGCGTACGACCGCGGCGTACAGGTACAGGAGTACCGCGTTGGTGAACGCGTGCTCCTGCCTGACGAGACGGTGCGTAGGGGATGGTCAGCCAAGCTGACCCCGATGTGGACGGGATCTCACCAGATAATAGAGAAGAGGCCCCCCGTCAACCACGTAGTCTGGAAGGGACGGAAAACTCAGGCGGTGCACGCAAACCGCCTAAAGCTCTTTATCAAGCACTAATAGCTCAGGAATTGAGGAATTTGAATACTTATTGCTAGTTAAAACTAAATATTAGCTAGAAAATAAATGTGGAAAGAAGGCCCTCGGGACGCAGGATAGGGAGGTTCAATAAAGTAGAAGAGGTTTTAGGAGACCTAATTTTAATCAACAGAAAAAAAGGGTCATCCAGAGATGATCCAGAGATACATGAGTAGTATGTGTACACCTTTGCTCTATCCCACTTCCTCCCCTACCACGCGGCTATCACCACCACCCTACTTTTCCACCGCCGCGCTACCCACTCTGCTTAACCAGTGTCGGTAACGTGGAGATGGTAAAGTGAGGTAGTGTGGGTACTCTGGTGAACAAGGAAGAGTAGAGATAAGAGCAGGATGGAGCAAAGGTGTACACATACTTGGAATAAAATTTATAACTCACCCTTGTGTTGGCGGCATTTACGACGGCTCTCCAGGGTGACGGTCACAATAATTACTCCACGGTACACACATATGTACGCATACACGCGCGCACTCTCTCTCTTTCTCTCTGTCACTCACTCACTCACTTACCCACACATCAAAATCCGCAGCTACGCACCCGGGTAATGTGAATTACCCGCACCCATGGAGCGTGGGCACCGTCAAGGGTACGCATGCGTATCCCGATCAGTGTAACATTACCGCATGTTTCCTCGATCCGATCTAAATATCCGTACTCGTCAATTAAATGTTCGAGGCCGAATACTATGCACTTCACGAGCAACACCGGTAACGTACTAATCGGAGGCTCGGTATGAAATAGCTGCGGCCAGTCGACGTATATCGATTCATCGAAATCGACCAGCAGCACCTCGCAGTACCCGTCATCACTCACGTCGATGATTTCCTCGCGCACAGCCCTTTGATGCCGCACAACCACACAGGACACCCCAGCGCACAAGTCCTCGATCATAAATCGTCTCCTTTCAGCGCGCTCCTCGATATATAATTTATCTAAATCGCCCTCCAGTCGCACAATGCCGCGCACATTAGCTCCGAGCACAGACACATAGTATTATCGTCGGTCCTACATATTACCGGACACAGAAAAGCTACCGATAGATCGTCGCCTAGATTTCACGGATAAATTTTGCGATTTTTTCGATTAAGATTATCGTCGTGCACTGCTAAAGACAGACTGAATGCTTTAGATGATGCTGACGGGGATCACAAGGTTTGAAGATAAAAAACCCCCCTCTGAATCATAACTAGGTGTCCGGAGCTCTAAATGCAACGACAGCGGTTTTGCACGTGCTTTGTGCTGTGCTCCTCACGCAGCGCTTGCTCTGCAGTAAAAGACGTAGAATATGATACCATACCGCGAGAGACCTCGATTATAATTTATATATAATTACAAAATAAGAGACACGGTAAGCCGATGTATTTGTTTTTAATTAATCAATATTTCATTTAAATCACTTTACACATATTTACCGTCGCATGCAACATCCCTGCAAACACGGTAATCTTCGCTTAGAGACTCCTCCGCAGTTAAATTTATTTTTATCAATGTCTAATCGTCGAGAGGCAAAAGTATTGTAATATTCACGTACTAATCTGTCGTTTTTCATTACATTATCGCTAAAGAGATTAATAAATCGCGACATCGTGAACCCGCACGACATAAGGTCTTCTAATAATGCAGCAGCAGCAGCAGCATTAGTGGCGAGTCCAGCGAGAAGATGTATGTTATCATGAGAAATAAGCACCATATTTCTGGCATATTCCATGGCTCGTGCAGACCAAGACAGGCACAAGAAGCAACTTGAGAAATCCGACACAGTGCTCGACGATGATCCTCTTACCGCTCCAATTTCCCTTATTGGCGGCTAGTCGTCGAAGAATTATCGCGTGCCTTTGAAGATGGTTCTTTTCCACGTTGTTTAGACTCACGTTTCCCTGTAAAACATTTAGAGCAAACTCGCATATACCAGGTCTACAAATATGAAACCGGAATTTTTGTATAGAAAATATACGTTTATTGTATGAAAATGATAAAAAATATTTTATTCGAAGTATTGCCCATCGCTAGCTATACATTTTTCCCACCTGTCTGACAATTTGTGGATGCCACGCCAAAAAAACTGTTGCTCTTTTGAGGCAAACCAGTCATCGAGCCATTTTCGTACATTTCCGTAAGAAGTAAAGCGCTGCCCAGCAAGCGCGTGTTTCATCGATGCAAATAAGTAGTAATCGGACGGAGCCAAGTCTGGTGACTAAGCCGCATGCGAAAGTATTTCCCAACTAAACGCCTCAATCGTTTCCTTGACCAGTTTTGCTGTGTGCGATGGTGCATTATCATGAAGCAAAATCACTTTGTGTTGCCTTTTTTGATATTCTGGTCGTTTTTCACGCAAAGTTTGATTCAAATCGATCATTTGTTGTCGGTACCGTTCAGTATTAATGGTTTCGCCAGGTTTTAGCAGCTCATAGTAGATCACTCCCTTCTGATCCCACCAAACACAGAGCATTGTCTTCCGTCCATAGTGATTTGGCCTTGCAGTCGATGTCGATGGTTCGCCTGTAGTTACCCATGATCTTTTACGCTTAGGATCCTCAAAATATATCCACTTTTTAGTCACAATTCGATGGAAAAATGACTTTCTTTTGTACCTGGGGAGCAGCATTTCGCAAGTCGTTCTTCGGTTTCCGTACTGTCTTTCATTCAGTTCATGTGGAACCCATTTTCCCATCTTCTGGATCTTTCCCATGGCTTTCGAACTTATGGAGACGGCTTCTTGTGTCACATTTAATTGATCCGCGAATTGTTGTTGCGTTTGAGCGTCATCCTCATCCAACAATGCTTGCAATTCGCTGTCTTCGAACTTTTTCGGTGGTCTTCCACGTTCTTCGTTTCTCACGTCAAAATCGCCACTTTTGAATTTTTTAAACCACTCAAAGCACTGTGATTTACCAAGAGCATGGTCACCGTAAGCTTCGACAAGCATTCGATGTGATTCTGCAGCAGTTTTCTTCAATTGGTAACAGAAAATCAATGCTGTCCGCAAATCGTAGTTTCCAGGCACAAAATTCGACATGTTTAACGCTATTACAAACTATGATGTGGTATGAAACTTGTATTGTTGTGAGTTGAAAATCTTTGTCAGAGATGTCAACAAGGAAATGGCGCCAATGACGCGGTTTAACGGTAACTACATTGACAGATAGGGCCATCTATAGGCAAATTCCGGTTTCATATTTATAGATCTGGTACACCGTACGAGCACTACATCTGCTTTGCGTAAAATTGCACGTCGTTGCTATTGCTTCAGATAACACAGCACTTGCAATATAATTATTTGCTTTTTATAGAGATGTCCGCGCAACGCCATTACAAACGCATTACTGGTACATCGCGCGTCGCATCGCGAACCTTTATTGCTTTTCGAGGCACATAAACGTAATGGTATTGGTCGTCGGGAAATATACAGGCGCGAAATAGACAATTATCAGGCGTTGATTGTTTTAAGTCGTATAATAGATAGCCGTGTGGTGCAGCTGTTGCATCGAAATATACCTCCTGCAAAAATCTCGGATTCTCGGGACATATATGGCGTGCTAGTTGTTGAATTTGCGCGCGATCTCGCGGATTTTTTAAGACAACGATATAATTAGCGTTTAAGGAGATATCGCGCAGCCCGTGACTCTGATGGAAGAGATTTTGCGTGATGAATATGACACTAAGTTTTTTATGATGAAAAGATCGACCACGGTATTGTTCGATGCCTCGCGCATTAGGTCGTCAATGACCACAAGTTTAGGTCTTGTATCATTCGAGTAGTCTGCTGCTTGCGGTAAGCTCTCGCGAAATTCGATTTTATCACCGTACTCTGAATACCCGGACTGCCACTCTGAGTAATAAAAAAGTATACGCTCGAACGGGACATCCGTCATTTCGTGCATGTATTTAAAGAATTTTTTGACAAAATATGTTTTATCACAACCCGTAAGACCGCTTATCACGACTGTCCATCGATGCTTCTAACGTGTATCCATATCGATGAGTATCTATCAAAATCGATCAGCTGACTCTCAAATAAGCTTATACCGGTCGGCGGCGGCGGCGGTGGTGACCCCGCGGCATCAGCTATTTTCGCGGCCGTGACGAGCTGATAAGGCGTGGCGGGCCTGTACTAGCTGATGAGGCGCGGGTATAAGCTTATGTTTTCACTGTATGTAAATTAAATAACGATAGTTTTTATATTTATCACAAATAAAGCAATATTTTTATTTCACTATACATACATCTTTATGTGCAAATGTTACGAATCATCAAATTTTAAACAGCAATATTATATCCACGGAGGTAGCACGAGAAAGTCAAAACAAAAGGAAACACTCGATAAGAAAGACGGGACAAAAGGAATCAACGATGAGAAATTTAGAACAAAAGGGAACGGTACAGAGATAGCAGCTACTGCTACGAATAGCAGCACAAAAAGAACGAGCCGACAACGGTTTTATACGTAATAAATCAATATTTTTTTTTTAATGTATTGTACACAGTAAATATGATACATGAAATTAGACAAAGAGATTATTTTTAAATATCGCGAATTCAACCGTAAAACTATATACTTTTTTCCGTTATACTAATTAGCGTATTTCACAATAGCCGTACGGTACAGTAGAGTACATCCCGTGCCGCTTTCGCTTCGTGTTAACAGGTTCGCATGATTTCGTTTCTTTACGCGTTACTACATGATGAAATTCTGTGCGTCGAATAGCGTCGAATTAAAAAATAATAGGTACGCTCCTAGCTCCTGTCACGAAAGATCGTAGTGCGTTACAATTTACGTGATGGCTATTCGCAAAGTTTAGCGTGTTACCCTTTACTTTACATTTTTCAAAAATCGTACGGTCGGGTTTACGAACAAGGTATGCGTAAAATTTTGGTCCTCCCGAAACGAACGAACTTGTATAACAACCAGGCCCGTATTCGCTTAATTCATCCGTGAGATCTCCTAGAAATTGACCGATTGGCGGCTTATATTCGTTGCCACCGGGGCGACTTACTTGGATATATCTATATCCAAGCGACACAGCTTTTCTCACTTCGTCCACGACCCATGTGTCGTCAAACGGTCGCTCATCCGTGTCATCGTGTGTGCAGCCCGCGGATGTGTCCATACCTGCACAGTACGTTCTACACAGGGGGAACAGTTGTTTCCCATGCATGCGAACAGGCAGTACGGGAATATACAAATCGCACGGTGCTACCACCGTACACTTCACGAGCCCCTCGACGATCGTTTTCAGGTCCTACGAGTTCTCGTCACTCGTCACCTACGTATAATTTCGGATGTCCAACGGGATATTTTCCATTCTTACACACCCATAGATACAGCGAGCACACATCTACATAGCGTATCTGCTCCCCATTTGCGACGTCATTCAAGCTTACAAAGTTTTCCGTTCGACCGCCAAAGAATGCATCGCGTGGTTCGAGAAGCGCCTGGTTGACCACGGCGTGATTTTTCACGTATAACGACATTTCCTCGTTATTCTCGAGTAATCTGTCAGAATCGCATTTCCATATTTCGGTTTGAGTGTACCCTTTCGATCTGATTCGCCCGGAAATAAGAATGGTATGCTCGTATCGCTCATCCATTGGACCCCCTCATCTACGTAGTATCCGTCGACTGCCGGTAGGCTGGTCGGAGGGTGATACTCTCTCGTGCGTCCAGCATGAGCGAAAACGCAGTTGCGCTCACGCTCGAGCCATACGAGCCATATGGCGGCCATGCGCGACTGCTTATCGCCCCAGCGGTACCCCCCTGGTAGTAACACCGTAATGCGATCTTTCTGTAGAAAATTCTTTCGAAATACTCTCATACATGCTGATGCTATCGTGCATGCTTCTGTAAAGGGGCACACGCTTCCGCAACGTATAAAAAACTCTCGAACAGCGAGACACGCTCGTCTCAAAACCGTAATATCTGTACGACAATATTGCACAAATTGCATCGCAAAATCAAATTTATAATCGACGCGACTCAATTCTTCCTCATACCATTTTTAAAATCGCTCGCGATCCGCTGAGAACATGGTATCGGGTGAGTACAAATGCAGAGCCGGCAGAGGACCTGAGTAATTCTGATGTTCTGGTGAATTGAATAAATGGAGACATATATCTTTTGCCACGTCATCAGCGAATCCGAAGGCCTTGGGTAAAGCGCTAAGAGCCATGGGTAAATATAATATTAGGTGCGCAACTAAGTTCCCGCTGTTTTTCAAGAGATGGCTCCAGTAGTATGTGCTGGTCGATTGGGACATAACCAAAACGTCATGAACCAAGCTTAGACATATGGTAAACAAACCGCTTTGACACATTAGTGATTTTGTTTTTGCGTCATATATCAGGAGTACAAATTGAAAATGCGGGATTTTTTTCTATTTTTGAACGTTTATTCTGAAAAAATGGTAACAAATGAATTATTCAAAGTATTGTCCATCGCTAGCCACAACTTTTTCCCATCTTTCTGGCAATTTACGGATACCGTCGCGAAAAAATTCGGCCGGCTTGGCTGCTATCCAGTCATCGACCCATTTTTGGGCTTCTTCGTAAGAATGGAAGCGCTGGTCAGCTAGGCCATGTGTCATCGATCGGAAAAGGTGGTAATCGGAAGGAGCAATATCTGGGCTATACGGCGGGTGGGGTAAGACTTCCCATTTCAGCGTTTGTAGGTATGTTTTGACCGGCGCTGCAACATGTGGCCGAGCGTTGTCATGTTGCAAAATTACTTTGTCGTGTCTTTGCTCGTATTGTGGCCGTTTTTCTTTGAGTGCGCGGCTCAAACGCATCAATTGAGTTCGGTATAGTGCTCCTGTGATGGTTTCGTTCGATTTCAATAGCTCATAATACACCACACCCAGCTGGTCCCACCAAATACAGAGCATGAGCTTGGCGCCGTGAATATTTGGTTTGGCCGTCGATGATGATGCATGGCCGGGGTAACCATATGATTTTTTGCGCTTCGGGTTATCGTAATGGATCCACTTTTCATCACCAGTGACAATGCGATGCAAAAAACCCTTCCGTTTTTGCCGTTCGAGCAGCAGTTCGCATGCAAAAAAACGGCGCTCGACGTCTCTCGGCTTCAGCTCATACGGCACCCAATGTCCTTGCTTTTGGATCATTCCGAGGGCTTTTATACGATGGGAAATGGCTTGTTGTGTCACTCCCAATGAATCTGCGAGCTCTTGTTGAGTTTGACACGAGTCTTCATTGAGTATTGCCTCCAATTCAGCATTCTCAAACTTTTTCACTTGGCCCGGCCGCTCTTTGTCCTCAACGTCAAAATCACCACTTCTAAACCGCACAAACCATCTCTCGCACGTTGAAACCGATGGAACATGACTCGGATAAGCCTCGGAGACCAATCGATGTGCTTCAGCAGCACTTTTCTTCAAATTAAAGAAGTAAATTAAAACTTCCCGCAAATGCTGTTTTGTTGGCACGAAACTCGACATATTGAGAGCTCAAAAAAACTATGAATTTGACACTGCGACAAATTGACACATACTGAAAATTAAAGCTATAAGACGTAGCTTTGACATGAACATAGTCACAGTACTGCCTGATGCGTATAGCGTTAGTAACGCCATCTGTTATCAAACCCGCATTTTCAATTTGTACCCCTGATACTTTTGGTTGTGTGAAAATGTCTGATTTTGTGCCAAATAATCGTCATTTGCGGAAAGTGTTGCTTTTCTTCTTTCATTCGGAGAAAACGGCGACTGAAGCGCATCGAGAACTCCAAAAAGTTTACGGAGATGCTGCTCTAAGTGAAACAACATGCCGTGATTGGTTCCGTCGCTTCAAAGACGGTGATTTTGATGTTGATGACCGTTCGCGTGAAGGAAGGCCAAAAACCTTCGAAGACGCTGAATCGGAGGCATTGCTCGATGAGGATCCGTGCCAAACGCAAAAAGAGCTTGCTTTAGCATTAGGAGTTACCCGCCAAGCTATTTCCAAGCGATTGCATGCATTGGGAATGATTCAAAAACAAGGAACTTGGGTTCCTTATGATTTAAAGCCAAGAGACGTCGAGCGTCGTTTTTTCGCCTGTGAACAACTGCTCCAACGGCAAAAAAAGAAGGGTTTTCTTCATCGCATCATTACGGGTGATGAAAAATGGATTCATTACAGCAACCCAAAGAGAACAAAATCATGGGGACTGCCCGGTCATGCTTCTACGTCGCCGGCTCGGCCGAATATTCACGCTGCGACGATTTTGCTGTGTATTTGGTGGGACCAGGGCGGTGTTATTTATTATGAGCTGTTGAAACCGAACGAAACCATCACTGGGAAACGGTTACGAACTCAATTGATGCGATTGAGCCGAGCACTGCGCGAAAAGCGGCCACAATACGAGCAGAGGCACGAAAAAGTGACTCTACAGCATGACAACGCTCGGCCTCACGTTGCCAAACCCGTTAAAACCTACTTAGAAACGGTCAAATGGGAAGTCCTACCCCACCCGCCATATTCCCCAGATATTGCGCCGTCCGATTATTACTTGTTCCGTTCGATGGCACATGGTCTGGCTAATCAGAAGTTCAGCTCATATGAAGACATCTCAAAATGGCTTGATTCGTGGATAGCCTCAAAAGACGAACACTTTTACCGTGACGGTATTCGAGCTCTGCCAGAAATATGGCAAAAAGTTGTCGCTAGCGATGGGCAATATTTTGAATGATTCATTTGTAAACATTTTTTGGGAATAAAGTTGCATTTTCATAAAAAAAAAAGCGGGAACTTAGTTGCGCACCTAATAGTTTAGACCAGGGGTCTCCAAACTACGGCCCGCGGGCCACATTCGGCCCGCGGACAGATTTTGGACTATTTCACTTTTTACCACAGGCAACACTGATAATATGGTTTTGGCCCTCGGAACTTACTGGAGTAATCAGTATGGCCCTAAGGCTGGAAAGTTTGGAGACCCCTGGTTTAGACTATCGAGAAAAACGACTTCGCTCATTTTCATTGAGACAATCTTTATACCATTCACAATCAGAGAGGGCAACTGTGTTTTTTGCACTTCGATTAAATACCGTAGAATAAATTGCGCGTCGAAACCGCTCGCATTATGAGCAATACAGATGGTCTTTTAAAATTTTTGCGATAATGACAATTTTACGAGCTCCCCAAAAGGATAATCGATAAACACGAATTCGCGTTTACCATAGACAGCACAATCGGTCTCTATATCTGTGATATCCATCCATGTCATACATACGCATTGTGTAACATATAAATTCGGCTCGTGAATTTGTGTCGATTTATCATCGTGCAGTTGTTCGTGTTGCTGCGTCTCAAAATCATAAAATAAAAATCTCGTGGAAGGCTTGTCTTTTTTCTTCTCCTTTGGCGCCTCTGGTTTCTTAAGAGGTGCTATAATACACGCATGCGTAGTCGGTCGAGTTTGCTTGCATGTAATACAAAACGATATACCATATACATGCATCTTTTTATCTGTGGTTTTAATCATACGCGAGCAACCGTACATATTTTCAATGCTTTACCGACGCTGTACCGTCTATATTTACGAGACGTGATACCCGCAGAGCCCTCACCCTTGTGATGAGCAGGGCAAAAAGCACCAAAGAACGAACGATTACAGTCTGTGCAATACTCAGGCTGAAAGTCTCTATTGCCGTTGCAATAAGTGGATTTACATCGAGCACATTGATAGTTATAGCGATGCTCGAGTATTCCATTATACTTGGAATTGCACTGTGTGCAGAACCCCCGACTACCTAGCGCACCAGCGAGATTTAATATTGGCTGGTAGTGATGAAAGCGTTCGTAATAGAGAATAAAGAGTGTATGATTAATTTTATCTATTGCAGAGAGTACGGATTTTCGCCCATCGTAAAGAGTCGGAACGCATTTTCCGAAGGTGTGAAATTCATAAACAACAATCGCTATACCCTCGTGAACCAAGTACTCCTGAAAGAGCTGAATTTCGCGCGTACCACACCCTTTAGACGGTGTCGTTACCCTTGCATTACGCGTGAGCTCTATAGCTGCTGTATATTGCGCTCCTCGAATCCCGTTCCGAATTTGACACCATCGTCTGTGTAGCTCGCCCGTAAGTATTTGACCGCGTTCGGCATGCGCTCGGGCTGTGACTGGGGATCATTGTAGACACAAATTATCGCTATTACTTATGCGTAAAATTGACTTTTTTGCTATAGACTTATGTGTAAGCCTGGTGCCCACACCGGCGCACAGTAGACGCAGAGCCCGAAATCGTGGCAGTAAATACAAATAACCTCCGATCGGAATGAAAATTGGTATGCAGGGGTTTTTAAGGTCGCTGATTACGAATCTGAAAGCTAAATTATTGTAAACAAAATGGCCGATCCAATATGGCGGACATGGATGTTAAAAAGGTGTCCGATCTTGACAAAAAATGGTATATGCGGGTTTTTAGGGTCGCTTATTACGAATCCGAAAGCCAAATTATTGTAAACAAAATGGCCGATCCAATATGGCGGACATGAATGTTAAAAAGGTGTCCGATCTTGACAAAAACTGCTATATGTGGGTTTTGAGGGTCGCTCATTACGAATCCGAAAGCCAAATTATTGTAAACAAAATGGCTGATCCAATATGGCGGACAAGTATGTTAAAAAAAATTTAAAATTTTCAAAAAAACTCCTTCCTGCCGTACCACTCAAAAAAGGATGAAATAATTTACTTATTTAGTATGACGTTTTCGTATACAATGATATATAACTTGCATTAGTTATTTGAATTTTAATTATTATAATTGAATTGAACAAAATTGATATACGCGGGTTGTGAAAGTGACTGATTGCGAATCAGAAAGCCAAACAATTTCGAACAAAATGGCCGATCCAATATGGCGGACATAAATGGTAAAAAGGTGTCAGATCTTGACAAAAATTGGTATACGCGGGTTTTTAGGGTCACTGATAACGAATCCGACAGACAAATTATGGTACACAAAACGTATCCTGTTAAATGGATGAGATATAATATAAAATATAATAATCATAATAAAATAAACGTGAGCCGTGCCTTCTACGGAATTAATATTTTTATTTTCAAAATACATTATTCTCGAAATCGTGTAATCGAATTTAATTTTTAGTCGAATGGAACATCGGATTCGGAGTCGCCGTCGCCGTCGTCGATGTCGGAACCATCTACCGAGCTTGTATCGTCCACAAGACCCGATTCGATGTTATTTGTGACGAAACCTTGATGTGCTGCAGCATTGATAGTTGGAGCGAGCAGCATCGCGACAGCTTCCGGCGACAAACTTTTTAGTGGTTTCTTCGGTAGTTGCCGGATGCTAGATATGTACGGGTCTGAAGAAATTAGCAGCCGGTGGAAAACATCTTGCATTGTTTTTATCCTGGAAGTTTTTCGCGAGAAGTTTTCTCGGTATCGTTTAATATCTTTATTTCTAGCTTCCTGAGCGTCTTCGGATAATTCGCCGATTGGTAAAAGCGCATGAGCTATTATCAGTGAACCGTGAATTAATAGCTTGTGTACCGAAGTAGGCATGTGGTACCAAGGGTATAATGCAACGATAGTTCTTGCCGTTTCAATAGTATACTGCTCAAATAGTTCACAATTTATCTTGTGGCCACACGAGATAACTTGTAGGATAACGTAGAAACGGTTAATTACTTTTTCGTTGACCCCGGTTATCAAAGCAGAAACCTTCCAATTCTCAAAAAATCGCCGAGCTGTGTTGCCATCATTGCTGCTGCCGTATCCAGGCTTCGGACGATCAATGCTTAGACCCAATTCGCTCTTGAATTCGCGTTGAATCCTCTTCTTGGTTTCTTCGGTAATTTTTTTTTCTTCGGAACTTCGTGCTTGCCATTTTTTAATGCCGAGTTTGTACGACAAATGTATGCAATACTCGAAGCACCGTATCCACACATGCAGTGTCGACAACCCGAACTTCAAATTCGTTTCAACGACCTCCTTTTGCAACATAACGTCGATGGCATTAAAATCTTTGCTGGTTGCTCCACACAAATAGCACCGTTGAGCAGATTTCGTCGATGACACAGCATTGCAAACTTTACCATCTATCATGGTGAACGCCAACTTGTACGTTATGGAGATATCTTTTCCACTTACTACAGTTTGGAGTGGACTAAGCGACTTTATTTGTGCTTCGACAATTCCAACTTCATTTAGTGTGGACTCTGTATCTTCGTGCAGAAACTGTAGTCTAAGCGGCCTACAAAATCGTGGAGACGAGGGCCTAGGGTTCTTCCAAACCATGATTTCTGCTTTTGTTTGTTGATCAATGCAGATGAGTTGTAATGGCACAACCGAAGTAAAAAACACATGCGCATCTGATTTGCTATCATCAGTAAAAGTCTGCTTATATTCACTTTGCCCAGAGCTTCCATCGCAACCCCATTTGCAAATTAAATCCATATTACGAGCATTACCGTTAGTCAAGGTTTCAACGACTTCTGTTTGGACGAGTAAAATACGTTTAACTGTATGATCTAATAATGCCTGCAATTCGACTTCTGCACTCGTCTCTGTAATGGTAATTGCGTCAGACCGATGATAACAACGCTTTTTTGCTTCCACCACTTTTTCGTAAGACGGATATAGACGACAGTTATGTGCCAACGATATTTTTCTCATCGTTAGGTAAGCTCCCTTTGACAATTTACATTCGATCAAAGCGGAAAGTGCAGCCTCTTCCGATAAAGAGGTTTCACCCGTTACTGCATAAGCTTTTCGATACTTAGAAGCTCTTAAAGGACTCGTCATGTTACGTCCTTAACAACTTTCGAAGCGTCTAATTGTCCCGAAGCGCGAAGGCTCATTTGAGTAGCGTATGCTAATTCTTCCGGGGTTGAGGATTTACGAATATCTTCGGTCTTCTTTCGTTTTGACCTTTCACTTGCCGATGTAAACTCAAGGGACGGGCGGCCTCTTTTACTACCTGGGTCTTTCTCAACAGTGTCTGTAGGTACGGCAAAATATACCTGCCCGCTAAGCCATTTACTGTTTTTCTTGAAGAAAATGTCCGATGTTCTATTAGCTTCTTGCCACCTGGTTCTTATTTTATTAAACAGCATTGAAAAGGCGGTTCTCGAGTCCTCAGGCACCACAACTTTACGTCCACTTTTCTCGGAAATTTTAGTTTCCACGAAATTCAATAACGTAGCGAAATTATCCTTCAAATTATCCTTTATAATAAGATATAATTCTTTCCTCGTCAAATGTACTCCTTCGTAATGGGACCCTGTAATAAAGACATAAAATTGTATAGAATTTGTGTTGAAGGATCAGATCAAAATTTTAATGAATTTTAATTATTGTAACAAATAAGTAGCCGCAATAATTATTCGTATTTTTTTTTGAAAAGTACATAAAAAACAACAGTTATGAAAAAAAAATTGAATTCAGACTATTATGAAAGAAGTTATGAGCAAAAAAACATAAACAAATATTTTTTGAACGGGTGACCAAAAACATCTCAAAATGTACCAGAAGCCGATTTTTGATGAGTACATGAAAATATGACAAAATCAAGGGAAAAAAAATTGAACTGTCCGATTTGGCGTGAAAAGCCCCATATATACCTATATATATAATAAAAATGTATCAAATATAAATAAAATGTGACGATTCAAATTAATTACTTTAGTATATACTTACATATATATGTATTGTTGTATGTCTACAAAAATAGATATATAAATGATTTACTTGAATTTGTATTTTATATATATATATGTATATATATATATATTATATATGGTATATGTATGGATATAGTCCTATTGCTCAAGTAGCAGCTGTTCAATGGCCCCATGGCATGGCGTATGGCGCCGCGCGCGCGTGCACGGTCGGCAACCGCCTGTTTTACGTTGCCAAAAACCATAACAGACAAAGTTAGGCAGCTCTAGGCAGCTAATTCCTGTTAATTTCGCAAGCTTATATAATAAACTAAAGGCCTAGACATTGGCTGTCGCAGAATATGGCAGAAAGTATAACTTTTCGGATAGTTGAAAATATAAGTTTACAAAATTCTTTCACTTTATTTATGCAGTAGTTTATACTACACTTCAATAATTTACATATTTATTTTAAACTCAACCAATGTAAAAATATCTTCTACATACCTCCAGAAGTCGTACCCATGTCTCCGGATTGATTTAAAACACTTCACTTTAAAGTTATCGATTTTATAAGTCACGGTAGTTTTCGCTCGTTCAGCGCGCGATGCGAACACTCGTCTCGAAGGCTAACTTCCAACTGACGCAGCGACGAAGGTATACGGTGAAAAAGGTTCCCCTTTTACAATTTAACGCAGCCATTAGTCCTCTACCTGACTGCCTGCTCAAATATCCCGATTGTAAAAATTTTTTTCTGACTTTTCTGCCACGATTTCGGGCTCTGCGTCTACTGTGCGGCGCCTTCGACGCCTCGTACTCTACATGTCGTCATTCCACATGTGCCAGCGTCTATTCGAAATTCACTCGCGCTCTGAGCTACACTATTAATTAGTCGCCAAATATCGTCAACAACGATATCACGAGCTGGTCGAAATGATAACCATACAGGTCCTTGCGCGAAAAACGGTACGCTCAGAATCATACCCACATAATCATGTCCTTCGCACGATTCTGTAAGATATGTGAGAACATCTCGTACACCGCTTTCGAACCATGTCAGATGATCGATACCGTCCGGTGGCTGACGAAAATAAAAATCTGTCTCTCGACCCTGCATCCTAAAGCATGGAAAGTATAGGCTCTGCTCATTGTCGATACCGAAGCGTTCACCAGGAGGCAACATATCACCTCCCCATATAGTAGTCCTTCCATCGCCAGTCTGTCCACCTGCAAGCATAATTAAACCATTTATTAGAATTTTTATTTAATTCAATTTAATGTTTTGTTTGTCGCTAGCTATATACTGTGTATATAAATCGTGTAACGTAAGAATTACAAACTTATATTTGCTTCTGGTCCTCGAATCCGTCGACTGCACCCGGGAACCGCCGTCGCATTTCGTAAACTAACTCGATTGTCGGCGGTCTCGGCACAGTGAATAGTGCAAAGCGAAAAACGTGTGGGTCCGACTCGTACCCTGTTTTTTCATTTTACTATTATTATCCCCGTAATGTTTTAATTTTTGTCAGCGTAATTGTATTATTAAAAGCTTACCTGAATCTACAGGGTCCTCCTCCTCTTCCTCCTCCTCCTCCTCCTCTTCTTCTTCTTCTTCTTCTTCTTCTTCTTCTTTTTCTTCTTCTTCTTCTTCTTCTTCTTCTTCTTCCTTGCTGTCTGTATTGCTGTTGGCATCATCGTTTGAACTGTATTGTCGCGATGGGCCTGCGACGGATTCATCTGGTTCTCTCGAGGGACCTGCTATGAAAAGACCGTTTGTAGGTTTATAACCGCAGAATGGCTGGGTAAAATTTATCCAGCGATTCCCTACGGTGCTGTCACCATCGTTGTCCCTGCTATGATCATCTGAATCGGTTCTACCCTACTCATCGAAATCATAGGTGTCGGATCCCATTTCTGCGTCCTCATACCGTCGAACTATATAAAAATCTTATGAAATAAAGGAAATAAAATAAAAGTAATTAGCGCTGTATATTACTCACGTCTTTCATTGAGTATGGGTTGCAGAGCAGTCTCATTCAGCCAACCTTGTCGACGAATAACACGCACCACCGAATCAATAATTATTTGATTATCAAACAATCCAATATTATACGCGTCAACTAAATCACGCTGATGACACTCGCACAGCATACCGCGAATTTTACGAACAACCGCCTGTGTCGGAAGTTCCCATAGGGTGATCTGTAAATTTCTTCTACCCCAGCGCGAACGCAACGACCGTCTACGCTTCAATATAAACTCTATCAATTTTCTTATCAATGAGCGCTTTACCGCTCTGACCATAATTGTGCTGTTAGAGTAGTAGTAGTAGTAACCACAGTAAATCAGACAATTAACTAGAGAATTTTCAAAGCGGCTCACTTTTATATATATTCCTTCAACAAGCTCTCTCTCTCTCTCTCTCTCTGCATATACTGCAACGATGTAATGAATACGACTAACCAAGAAGATGGCCGCACGCGATCGCTTTACAAAAGCAAGACCTAGGGAAATATTTAGCGATTGTGATGTACTTAGTTATCGAGTTTCGCTGATGAAAGTCATATTGTTTTCATCTAATTTCAAGGCACTCTGCCATGAGGAAAATCATCAAATTTCACCGACGAATATTATTTAGTTTTCATGGTACATATTATCTGTATGTCAATGTGTGCGTGTACGCATAAGTGTGCGCGAGTATGCAAGAGTTTTGGGATATATCTGCTGCTGTTACTAGGCTGTTGAGGAGAATGCGACAGATATCAAAGGATATTGGCTAGCAATTTTCAGGCGTATGATTTGCAGTATCAAAAGAAGAGGCAATGCAGTTAGGTGGTGGGGGAAATCTGTATAAAACGGAGTATGAACACCACCGACGATTCATTCGAAAAGTTACAGTCTACAGGAAAGCAATAAAAATGGCAAATAACGGTGCTAAGCCTCATGCGATATCGCAGTATATAGCGAGCCCCGTTATGTACGGTTTAAATAAATCATTTGGTAAAATAATCGTAGCCGGGTTCGAGTTGAACTCTACGTGTACGCTTACACCGGTGGTGAAAATATTGTCGAATACTTTTACCGGAATTACACTCGGTGCGGACGAGTGGCGAGTGTTTAAAAATTATTTTTCTCGCGTACAACAATATTTCGAAGCTCATGGGACTGATGCCAAGAAAATGTGTAATACCCGCATAGAGCACACAACGCATTACACACTTTTAACCTCGTGTTACCAGCACAGAGCTGTGTCATTTGGTAAAATAAGCGGTAGCGCTGATGAGGAATACGAGAATCAAGAGGAATCTGGAGAATCGAAACGGAAACGCTTCCGAAAATACTCTCCAAACATTGTTCTTCAGCGGTCTACATTTGATATGCTCGTCGAAATAAGTAGAAGAATTGATATTCATATGCAGGCTCTAGAGAGCAAAAGTGAAACGATTCAGAGGTGTATGAACGAGGTGGTATCATATGTCCGTGTAAAGATAGTTGTCAGTGAAATGCCTCGTGCAGTAGCGTATGAGATCATCGGTTCCAAGGACTTCTTTGAAGAAGCGCTCGAACACATCGCGATCTTGCTAACGCCAGAGGATACGGAGTTTATGAAAATTATTTTGTCCGAAATAATTGTGCTGTTTCGTGGTCATATCGCTGATCATGCATCGGGTGTTGCGTTGCGAACGCAATAATTCTACGTATGTGCAGCTATTTGTGATAAAGAAACTGTTGTAAATAATTGTATATAGTGTACATTTCGCTCGAAATATTATAAAGTATACACCAATGTCAGTCACAGTGAGAGAGAGAGAGAGAGAGAGAGAGAGAGAGAGAGAGAGAGAGAGAGAGAGAGAGAGAGAGAGAGAGAGAGAGATTGATTGATTGATTGATTGGTTTATTATGCCTTGGCAAGCCTTTGGCAAAATGATACATTCAAAAGTAAATAAGACTAAAAGTAAGATTAAATATATAATAGAAATACTATAATTAGAATACAAAATATAAATGAAAATATAAACTAAGAATATGCAATTAAAAACAATCTAAACTAACATCGTTAACCCTAGCATGCATCTACATAGTTAAATAAATAAGTATAGATTCGATTCTTAAAAACTTCTAAACTCGGCGACGTAGTAATATTGGATGGTAACGAGTTCCAGAAATAAATGCCAGATAGCGAAAACCCTTCATGGTAAGTCGCTGTACGGTGAGAAGGGATGACAAAGCTTGATCGAGGCTGCCTTGAGGGTCGTTCAACTGGAGTTGTTGTTCGTATAAATAATTCTTGTATGTAGGCTGGTGTACTTTGACGGACAACCCTAAACATAGCTATACCAAGAAAGTAAAGACGTCTTGATCGTACTGTGATCCAGCCAAGTTGACGTCTAAAAGTTGTGATATGAGTGTCCCGTCGCAAGTCAAAGATAAAACGAATACAATAGTTGACAAGGCGTTCTAATTTTGTATTTAGTACATCTGATAAGTTGTGGTAGACAAGGCAGCAATAATCTAATTGAGGGAAAATAAGAGAAGTGATAAGTAACTTCCTTACTTCCATGGAAAGAGCATTGCGATGAAATTTCAACTTGTGAATAATAAAATGCACTTTTTGTGATATATGCTGTACTTGAGATTTCCACGACAAGTTACACTCCATAGTGACACCCAGATTGCGGGCTTCGTTAACGAATGGAAGAATAACACCATTTAATGTGATCGGTAATATTTCAGAGAAATCCAGCTGGCGGGTGTAAGAATTACTGCCTAGTATAAGAATCTTAGACTTGGAAATATTGAGCTTGAGACCATTTGTTACTGCAAAGTTAGCTATAGCATGGACATCTTCAGATATCAACCTAATGCCCTGGTTGAGTTGTGACGGACAACAATCAAGATAAATTTGGGTGTCATCAGCAAATATCATGTGCTGTGAATTTTGTAATGCAGAACTGATGTCATTGATGTACAGCGAGAACAAGAGCGGTCCAAGGACAGAACCCTGCGGGACTCCTGACGTCGTAGGTAGCCAGGTAGAGCAGTCTCCGTGATCATCAATAACTGCTTGAGTTCTTCCTGTCAGATATGAGAAAATCCAGTCAAGAACCGAATGAGAAAGTCCGATCTTCTTTAGTTTCAAAAGAAGTTGTAGATGCGGAACTGTATCAAATGCTTTACTAAAATCAAACAAAATTAGGATGGTCATGCGTCTTCTATCTATATTACGCCTAACATCTTCGCAAATACGCAGAAGGGCTGACTGAGTGCTGAACCCACTACGGTATCCTGATTGACGTGCATCAAATATCTTATTGCTATCAATCCAATCAGTCAGTTGTCTATGAATAAGCCGCTCAAGTATTTTCGACACTTCAGACAGATTAGCTATTGGTCGCGTATCTGATGATGAGAGAGGCTTTTTTATTTTAGACAAGGGCCGAAGAAAAGCTTTCTTCCAGTACTGAGGAAACTCTGAAGATACAAGAGAGAGATTAAACATAGCTGTTAGGATAGGGCAAGATACCGTAAGCGATTTAAATAAAGAGAACATGGAAATACCATCGGGACCAGCTGCATACGATGTTGAATTTGAGTTGCCGGAGATAGTAAGATGTACTTGTGAGCATGTAATTTCGGAAAAACTAAACGTTGGACGAACTGGCTGGATATTGGAACTCAGCCTACAAAACTCGTCATGCGAACACGGTGGCAGTTGACTAGATATTTCAGAATAGAATGCATTGAGTTCCTGCGGTCTAAAAAATTGAGTGGGGGATGAAAAAGATGACTTGACGAGGCCAAGTTTTGCTAGTTCTTTCCATAATCTGCTAGGATCTGTGTTGCTAGATAGCCTTTGAAAGTGGAAATCATTTTTTGCTTGTCTGAGATCCTTCTTAAGCGTGTCTCTGTACTCTCTAAATATCGCCATATCGAGTACATTACTAGATCTTTTAGCAATCGTGTATAAGGTGTTACGTTGAGCCATACGATTTTTCAATTCCAGTGAGAGCCACGGTGCTGGTGGCCGACATATACGAAATGAACGGAATGGAGCATGATAATCTAATGACGTGAGATACGCTTTGGATACTGTTTCAACGATCATGTTAATATCTAATGGTATGTTATCTATGAGACCGGAATTCCAACTAAATTTAGTACTAAAATCAAATAATTCAGTAATATTAAATATATTAGATAAATATTCACAAAAGCTAGTTTCATTAAAATTGCGGTACGCTCGCCGTGAAATAATACGGTCTTCAGGAGGCTCGACGTCGAGAGAATAAACGAGTTCAAGAAGATCATGACCTGCTATGAAAGGGGCCTCAGATTTGACAAAGGAATGTTCTTTTTCTTCATTGTCAATAATGAAAACATCAATCCATGAATCAGAGTTGGTTAGGTGATGAGTAGGTGCAGAATCAACAATATGAAATGAGAGCGAGAGAGCTAATTGGCGCAGGTATGACGATTCATAATTAATGCTACTCAGGTCGCAATTAAGATCACCTGCAATAATTATATTCTCATAAACATGTGTAAAATTAGATAATACTTGAATGAAGTCGTCAAACATAATACCTTTTGGTCGCCTATATACTGAAGCAAAAAGAAGCTTCTTCGTATTCGAGCTGGTAATTTCGACGATCAAATATTCTGGCGCATTGGAAAACTGATTTGGAGAAGACGCTAATACTTTTGCTTTAAGGGAATTATGGATGTAGCAAGCAACTCCACCCCCTTCTTTGCCTTCTCGATCGTTGCGAATTAGAAAATATTCGTTGATGCTTATTAGGTCATCAGCAACATATGAATGAAGCCATGTTTCGCTTATCGAAACTATGTGGTAGCTATGTTCAATTATGGTCATTGAATAAGTTCAATGTGACCTCGAAC
>OZ012711.1:14273902-14368473 GCA_963942595.1 Cylloceria caligata | reverse complement strand
TCTTTCTCTCTCTCTCTCTCTCTGTCTGTGAGGGATCATATTCTATATCTTTTACTGCAGAGCAAGCACTTTGCGAGGAGTATAGCGCAGGGCTATGCATGCTCGAAAACCTCTTTCGTTGCATTCAAAGTGATGGATACCTAGTTATGATTCATAGGAGGCTGTTATCTTTATGCCCGTGATACTCTCTAGTAGCGTCTCGAGCATTTAGTCTGTCTTTGGCATCCTGTTTGGAAACAACAAAAAGCAATATGTATCCACGATACGGCAAGGAGATTTTAAGCGACGCGTTTTGGTGCCGATTAATGTTTGTCGAGAGTGTAATGAGTGTGTTTCTGCGTACGCAGGAAATGTGCGATGCATACGACGAGTTGGAAGAACTCCTACGTAGTGTGTTTTTAGTGGAACGTCGTGGAAGACCCATTGAACTTGGGAAGTTGCATATCGGCATGTCCTGTATTGTGCCTCGTTTCAATAACGTTGTCCGCGGGGAAGTGGTTTACCCGGACTTTGATGGGTACTGCGAGGTGTTGCTAGTCGATTTCGGCGAAACTATTTACATCGACTGGTCTCACCTATTTAATCCGGATCCTCTAGCAAGTATGCTGCCAGTTCTTGTCATGGAGTTTTCCATATACGGACTCGAATGCGTGGGATGTTGCAGGTATCGAGCAGCTCGTCGAAGAAGCGTGCGGTGGAGATGACTTGATCGCTGTCATGATGCGACCTCTTGCCGGCGATAGCGTTCCGCGGGTTCGCTTATCGAACAGTGAACGCGTGGATGTGGCGGCGTTTATTATAGAAGCCCTCGGTGATGAGATAGAAATCGGCTACGATATCGATGCCGTGGACGAGGGCTTTGACGAGGACATAGTAATGAATTAAAGACCCTGTGCATGTGTATGTGTGTGTGTGTGTGCGTGTGTGAGAGAGTATATTCGAGAGACAGGAGTTTAAAATCGCTTTGGCAGGTGGGTAGATGCCTACAACAGCTGCGGTGGTGGTGAGTACATAATTTTATTCATTTTCCCAAGTATGTGTACACCTTTGCTCCATCCTACTCTTATGTCTACTTTTCCTTGGTACCTTGGTGGGTTCCTTCACCAAGGTACCCACACCACCTCACTTTACCATCTCCACGTTACCGACACTGGTCAAGCAGAGTGGGTAGCGCGGCGGTGGAAAAGTGAGGTGGTGGGGGTAGCCGCGTGGTGGGGGAAGGAGTGGGGATAGGAGTGGGATGGAGCAAAGGTGTACACATACTACTTGCGAATAAAAACTCCTAAAAAATATAAAACATTTCGATGGAAGCAATGTCGACAAGCGGAACACCTTTCTACGATCGGGCGAGACCGTTTTCAAGCGATCTCTGGATGGGGATCACGAGATCCTGTTGGAGTTGGTGCTCAGCAACAAGCTCGAAGGTAGAGCAGCCCGAGAGATGAAGCACAAAACCATTCTCTCAGTGGCACAGCTCAAGGCCGAACTGGAGGCCTTGTACGGAAGTCGCTGCCTGCGCTACAGGTAGAGTTCAACTCTTTCGGGCAGAGTCAGGGTGAGGATTCTGCGGTATACGTCACCAGTATAGAGCGTGTCACCATCGACATCATTGAGAAGCTTTGCGAGGAGGCCACCACGAAATCGGAGATGCGCATCATCGATAGTATAACGCGCAAGAGCGCCCAGGTCAACTTTGAAAATGGACTACACGGGCAGGTCCAAATTTTGGTAAGATCGGACAACTACACCATTCTCCACGACAAGGGGAAAATTGTTTCACGTGCGGAAACACTGGACACATGGCTCGAGACTGCACAAGGGGTTCGGGACAAGTAAACCTACCAGTACCCAGTGAAAACAAGTCAATCCACAACGTGGAAACAACCTGCAATTACTGTCAGAAGAAAGGCTACATGTGGGAGGATTGCCGGAAGAGACTGTCGCAGAATAAAAACCAACCGATGCAGTCGATGGAGCAGCCCCGACGGCCGAGAAATGCAGGCTACAAAGATGCATGAAATATGCTAACTGCCTAGCAGAGACCGGCGAGCACAGGAAGGAACACCGCAAGAAAAACAACGCTGCAGCTGCTACAAGTACCGCTGCCGTCGTCAAGCGCTACCGCCAGCGACTTCGATATCGCTACGCCGTTGGCCACGACCGGGGTACTCACCCTCAAGCTGGACATCGGGGCGCAGTGCAGCATAATCAAGAAAGGCTGTCTCAAACCGGAGACCGAGGTGGAAGACTGCACCGTAGAGCTGCAGGGGATGGCGGGAAACAATTTCACTCCTTTCGGAATAGCTAAGATTGTGCTCGCGACACCTGCCTTGAATATAGAGTATTGGTTCTACATCGTCTCGAACAATGTGCCGTTGAGGGTCAATGGACTACTTGGCATGGACTTTATCAAGCAGCATATAGCGGATATCCTGCATGGTGAGACGCTCAAGTTTTATGGGCACTGCATGCTGCTACGGGACGGCGCGACGAGTATATATTCGTCATCACGCAGTAGAACTGCAGCCACATGCAAATAAAGAGGCCTACCTACAAAGATAAAGCTTCTTTCTGGAAACGGGTCTAACACGGATGCCGCCAAAAGAATACATTTGTCAGACTACCTATAAGGAGTGAAATCAGTCGAGGCATCATATCGGGAT
Source organism: Cylloceria caligata (assembly GCA_963942595.1). Taxonomy (NCBI): domain Eukaryota; kingdom Metazoa; phylum Arthropoda; class Insecta; order Hymenoptera; family Ichneumonidae; genus Cylloceria; species Cylloceria caligata. The sequence goes on along the minus strand of OZ012711.1, from coordinate 14,365,810 downwards.
TCCGTGCCACACCGTCAAATACCAATAGCCGCGTAGCGAGTATAGAAGTTTCTAAGCACGATGGAGAAGTGCAACAGCCGACGGTGACACTCGAGCCGTCGGAGATAGCGAAGGCCGTACGAAGCCGCGAGGTCCAGATACCGCGCGTAAACTCGGTCCCTCGGAAGGAGGGCCAAACGTCTCGAATAGCAACAACGGAAATCTGACTTGGCGCCCCCCAGCAGTGAAAAGCAAGCAGCTCACGAAGAAATAATGTGCGAATACAAGGGTGCATTCCATCTACGAGGGAACAAGCGACAGCACACTCACATGGTGCAGCATCGCGTATCCTTTAAGGTCGGATCGAAGGACCTAGGATCGCAACTCTTGCCTGGGAAGACCGTAAAATCGGAGCATGGGTTCGGTAAAATGCATAAAACCGGAAAAAGAAATACTAATGCAGATGCTCTGAGTCGCATATACACGACCACGTGAGCCCAAGTGGGACAGGAAAGAAAGTCCCACAAGAAAGAGAAAGACAGCACACTCGGGTATACGAACAGCTGCACAAAGCGGAGCGTTGAAGATACCGAAGGCAACCACGGTAACTCTTCGAAGCGAGAAGCTGAACTCGCCCACGGGAAAGAGAAGTGAAAAGGCAGACAGACGGAATGCTGGCAGAAGGAATAGTCCACCCTAGCAGGAGCTAATGGAATGCGCCGCTATTGGTCGTGGTCAAGAAAACCGATGCCGCAGGAGAGAGGAAAATGCGCGTAGTGTTGGATTTTCGGAAGTCAAATGAAGCGACCATCGGAGACTCATATCCACTGCTCAATATATGGTAACCGAAATATTGGACCAGCTGAGACGAGTCCGATACTACATGACATTGGACTCCACCTCGGGATTTCCCCAAATCCTGATGGCGGAGGAAGATAAGGGAAAGACGGCATTTTCTACTCCGCAGGACCATTTTGGGTTTAACTAAATGCCTTTTGGACTCAAGAATGCGCCACCAACTTTCCAGCGGCCAATGAACTCCGCTCTAGCCGGACTACAGGGAGTCAAGTGCTACGTATATCTCGACGACATCGTGATACATGGGAAAACCTTCAAGGAACAAAGACTGATGCGCCAAGCGTATATTCACTACTACGAGGGCCGAATAGAGATAAAGAGAAGATCGAAGTCAGTGGTTCAGAAGAAAACCGGACGTCGGGGCAAATCGACACAGCGAATGACCACACAAACCGGAGGGCCGAGGATACCCCCAAAAGCTTTAGCAACGTGCCGGAGCGAAAGGCTACGCTCGCCCGCAAGAAGGAAAAAGACAAAGAGCATGCACCGGGGTACGAACAACTGCACAAAGCGGAGGACCGAGGTACCCCGTGCATACTAAGCAACGCGGCAGAGCGAGAGGCAACCCCTGCACACGCGTTCGAGGAGGACAGTAAGACTCACAGCGTGCATGTAAGTCGCTCTACTGACCCCAAAAGCCCCGCAGCAAGCCGTGCTGTCGGAGAAGGGGAAGACCATGCACCCGAGGAAAGCAAGCCAAGGGTAAGACTGCTAGCACCACAGAAAAGGATGGAGAGCGGGCAGCACAGCATAACCGACCCGTGAGGTGAGGAAGGCCACGAAAAGAGAATGCTGCAAAGCCGTCCGAGAAGGAGGGTGGCGTAGCAGCGCGGCTATCGGTGGTCATCTCGAGGCAAGTGACCCCGGACAGTCCGCCGCATAGCAGTACTGAGGAAGCGAGGCACGGAGGGGGCAGTAGCCCGCGAACCTCCAACAGCACGAACAAGGACGTTGATATGAAAGAGCGTAGCGACTGCAGCAGTGGAGTAGCCTGCCCGGCAGTCGACGATAGACCGAGAATCATAAGGGAATATCACGATACTCCCAGAGGAGGGCATCAGGGTATCAAGCGGACGCTGCAACAGATCCGGTCCAAATACGTTTGGCCTGGCATGAGAAAGGAGCTGGAAAGGTATATTTCTGCCTGCGAACTCTGCCAGAAGAATAAATTATGAAGAGGCCACACAACACCAATCGTCCTTACTGATCGTTCGCAAGGGTGGCGGGTGCTTTGGGTGGGCGGCCTCAGTCGAAGCAGAAAGAATGTGCAAACGTCAACAACGAGTCGCGAGCAATGACCGCTTGAGCTACACTTGCAGCATCTTGCTACATTAGACATTTTTGCAAATTCATCGATTTTGCCAGAGGTAGTTAATAACTACTTTACCGAAATCATTCTAAAGTTTAACATCAACCAGAAGGGTTGATCGCGGGTCGGACTCACGCCGAATATTAGAGTCTGAATAATTGATTCACATCAAACGGTTGGTTCCTCGTCGGCAACTCGAGAACGTATAGAAACTCTGTACAATTCTTTTCTTGCCATATAATAGTTAGCGGAAGTAACCGTTAACTATATAATAAACGACCAACTATTACTTTACCATAAATTCTCGTGTTTGTTATTTACGCGACATCTATCTCCTTACCGGCAAACGATCCCAAAAATAATAACTTTTAATGTAATCCCGATTACCGTAATAATCCAATTACGCAATACCGGCATAACACCGATCATCACCATCGATGAATTTCCACCCACTACGCTCGGACATTCTACCATGCAGCCTACAACGATGAACGCCCGTAACCGGTGAGTAACCTTATAATTGTATTCTTCGTTGAAGTCCATCCGGACTTCACCCGGTTCAAACGAAACCTAATATGCCTGAAACTATGTAACGTTCTTACGCACATCCAGGTCTTGTATTATGATAAAAGGGAATATAGATTACTTTTATTGGACGTAACAACGAAGAGTTTTTTTACGCCAGTTTGCGTCGCGATCTTTTTTCTACATCTATGTCAGAGTTATATCTGTCTCTAACTAAATTGTTATCGATGATGGTCTATTTATCTCATTTTGCACATTCTGCAGTAAAAATTAGATCTAAAACTCTCAGTAAAGCCTAAAATTGTATTTAATCCAATATTGTCGCCGAGAATTAATATTGAGATGAATATAACATGGATATTTCCGTCTAATGTTGAAACTTGTATTCCATTTGTTTCAAGAAATGTCAATTTGTCAATAAGTTGCGGGAAACTAATTTTATTGCCGAACTTTTATGATCTGAGCTATGAAAAAGTGCCGCCAAAAATATATCTTCTAATCTGCCTTGGAAAGGTGGTGATAAAACTGGTAACGTCACATAAGCTGTTTCTAGTTTATGAATCTCCGAATATGAGCCTAAACAATTACCAGCCTCGTAATCGTCAAAATACATTACGAGAAGTAGCGCAGTTGTTGTTCGGTGTGAATTTTTGTTATTAATGAATTTCGCTGCCATAATTCTGCTTGCACAATGTTAATAATTATGGAATTGTGCTCTTCAAGAGACTGTATGTAACGTCCTATATCGTCAAAGACGTTATCGTGTTCCAAAAACTGTTTCAAGACAAAGCGTAGAGGGATGTGTTGAGCGTTTCTGGTTTTTGTCGTCATTACCCCATTTTTATTTTTAAATGCCTTTCCAACCGTATATGCAACCGGATCTATAAGATATTCTACGTTTCGAATGTCCTTCAATCGTAGGTATTCTATTTCCAAGGTCGAGGGCGCGCGGGTGAATGCATTGAACAATTGCATGAATTCATTTGTATCGATTGCAGGAACATTATTTGTATTAAACGTGTTAATAATTTTGTTCTGGATAACTTGAAGCGGAATATTTACGAAATTAGCTACTTCATCTACAATGAATTGAACTTGATTTCTGGGCAGTGTAGATTTTTCATATAACTTTGTTACGAAGACAAGTATTTGAGCTTCTAAGGCTATTCAGAAATCGATTTTATCGAAAGAACGGTCTTCATCCGAATCAGACTCCCTAGCATTACTCGACGCAGGACAATCATCTGCGATTTGGAACAAAGTGAATACCAGGTGTATTTCATTCGCATTAAGAACCCACTCTATATAATAATGTTTTGACTATCTAAAACTATTCCTGCCGTGATTGTAGGTTGGATTGTATGTGATAACTTAATATGATGCCTGATCGAATTTAATTTTGAGAAGCTACGATCGCAACCTCGCTCGGTATAAGTATATGTATCACTTTCTTTTAAATCAAGAAAAATTTGATAATGAGCAATCAATGCTTTAAGCGATATGCATGGAATTTTATAGATATAGCACCGCATTTCTATTTTCTGTTAACGTTATAACAACGTATACTTATTGATACAACATATTGATTTGTTAACGAAATACCAGGTGTACAAGTATTAAATGCGGATTTCGGACAACACATGGCGCACGAATGCAGTTTGTGCTATAAAAATATGACACTGCGCCATTTTGTTGTGTTAGAAAAGTGCGTGCTTAGTGTTGTGTTGTTGTGTTCAATATGTCGAAATTTATACCGAACAAAGAGCATTCGCGGGCACCATAAATTTTTTGTTTTCATTTGAAGAAAACTGCTGCTGAATTTTATTGCCGAACTTTTATGATCTGAGCTATGGAAAAGTGCCGATTACTTCGAGAAGATTATGGTGAATATGCTCCATCGCAAAATACGCGTGAACAATGGTTTCGGCGTTCCAAAAGTAGTGAGTTTGATGTTGCAAACACAAAAACATCTCGCCGAGCAATTGGGCGTTAGTCAACAAGCTGTTTCCAATCGGCTACGAGAGATGGGAAAGATTCAGAAAACCGGTAGATGGGTACCACATGAGTTGAACGACAGGCAAATGGAAAAGCACAAAAATACGTGTCACATTTTGCTCGCTCGGTACAAAAGGAAGTCGTTTTTGCATCATATAGTTACAGGGGATGAAAAGTGGATCCAGGCGCACCATCTACATCGACCGCAAGACCGAATCGCTTTGGCAGAAAGACGATGCTCTGTGTTTGATGGGACGAGAGGGGCGTGGTCTATTATGAGCTGTTAAAACCTGGGGAAACGGTTAATACTAAACGTTATCAACAACAATTGACTGATTTGAACCGTTCGCTGCTTGAAAAAAGGCCAGTATACCGAAAAAGGCAACACGAAGTCATTTTTCTCCATGACAATTTTCCATCACATACGGCAAAACCGGTTCGCGACACGTTGGAAGCGCTCAGCTGGGAAGTTCTACCCCATGCGGCATACTCACCAGACTTGGCTTCTTCCGATTGCCACTTGTTTGCATCGATGGGTCAAGCACTTTTTTTACTGGCGTGGTATTCACAAATTGCCCGAAAGATGGAAAAAATGTATAACAAGCGATAGAGCATATTTTGAATAAACGAACTTTTTATCAATCTTCCGAATTTAATATGTTTTTTTGAGAAAAAAAATCCGCATTTCGTACTTGTACACCTGGTATTAGTCATAAGTTTGATATTTTGTTAAACATTATAATTTTCTGTACTAATTTACCTCTATCAGTTGTTTTTGTAAACGCTTAAAATCCTCTGTCAGCGAAACAACTGGTGTTCAGTTTTCGCACCTATCACGCACACACTCAAGCGGCCAACGCTCCTAGCGTGGCCCCAGCGGCAAGACCACTCTCAGGACTCACTTTCCATCGCTGGCCGCGAATCATAACTCAAGAAAGTGTTACATCAAACCCGCGCAGTGTTTTTGCAAAAACCGACAAATTTTAGACGTGTGAGGCGTTTCGGCTTGAGTTTTCCGTACTCTAGTCAAGGAGAATGAATTCTCCCTTTACCACACCTGACAAGAAACACCGAAGACGCAAGCCCCCTTTTGAGTCTAACCTTTCGGAAAATTACTCGGGACAGGGCTGAGAATGCTCGTTGATTGTTCGCGTTAACCGTCACTCGACTCGATAAACTATATTGATAAATTAACCCGCGGAGGACGGGGTTTTAGGGGGAAGGAAAATCGTAGGTTACTTTCACTTGGGGAGAAATTTACGGAAGTATCAGATGAAATAAATTAGAAAAATTGCGTTGGTACTGTTACGTCAAAATCGCGGCCTATCTTACGAACCCACGAATTTAACATAGATTTCACGTTTCGGTGTATCTTTTCCGTGCTCTGGTCAAGGAGAATAAATTCTCCCTTTACCACACCCGACGAGAAAATACCGAAGAGGCAAGCCCGTTTTTGAGTCTAACCTCGCGGAAAATTACTCGGGATAGGGCTGGAGTGCGTTTTGTTCTTGGTTGGGGATAATCACTTCACGAATAAGGGGGTGGGACTTGAATGACAATTTCACGCGGAGCAAGATTTCACTTTAATTGGTAATTGAAAATTATACCTACGGTTGTTTGTTGCTGTGGTTCTTGCTGTTGAACGTTGGTTGGACGTAGATTAGTGTAGTCAGACAGACTCGAAATCGAACGTAGGCGTTGGTGCGTATTAATAATTATTTATTGAAATAAAACTACATGAGTAGTTAAATGTTGCACGTTCAATATTCCCGATTTTACAAGCGTTAATAATTATAAGTACTGTACTCTTACTCTGTACTACTTGAAACTATACTTTGTGAAAATTAAGCCGTGGTGAAAAATTATCGTTCTGTACTACTTTATTTCCCGACAAACAGTACTACTTGTTGCCTTGGAAAAAGTCTAATTCACTGCCGGCGACTTATTGACTGCCAGGCTAGTGATTAGTCCTCTACTTAACCCCCCGTGAAACTGTGTCGCCGGCCGATTTTCGCGGCCTTTTATAGGGCTCCTGAGCGTCGAAAATTCTTGTCGTCAAGCGCGTAAAAGAAGAGAAGGGATAAAACCCTATCCTGAATATAAGAATTTCCCCGTGGTCTATCTCGACCATACACGTATTCATTCCCCTTACTCCGCAGAGTAGCTTCTCGATATGCAGAGCCATAGATCTATGCAAGTGCATCGGTATGGCACGTTCTGATTTGTCCGCGCGATGTGCTACGCAGAGGACCACGCGATTAGGTGAGGGAACGCGTTCGAGGCGTTTTTCCCCTGAAAATGAGACGATTTTTACCACCCGCTTCTTGGCCTACTTTCGATAGAGTTTCCTAGTCTATGTAATATCCTTATGCTCGCTTCTATGTAGATGTGTCTATGGTAATGGCTTAGTTTTTCAGCGTTTGTACGGAACTTAATCAAATCCTTCACATGAAACCACTAGTAATAATTTTGTTACAGATTCTGTAGTTAACTTTGACGTATGCAACCTGATTTCTGTGTTAATCTCATATTAGTATAAATGGTTTTTGTTGAGTTATGGCTTATTCCAAGCATCATTGGTTATTCGTTAAATTAGTGATTACTCTACTTATAGCTAATAAGTTTTCTTAGATAATTTGTTAGTTAGACGTTAGATTTCTTATAGTTAATAAGTTTTCTTAAATAATTTGCTAATTAGACGATTATTCTCGTGCTATAGAAACAAGAGCGAGAGAGAGAGAGAGAGAGAAGGATTTTACTTGAGAACGACTCGTCTAACTTGGTTACTCGTACATTTCGTTCGTACGCAAGTCGGCTAGATCGCCGTTCAGCCCTAGCGATAAGGCGTTCGTCGTGGCGCAGAGAGTCGCTCAGCCTCGCTTTCCTGCAGAGGAAGCTTTATCGAAACGCGTTACAGTTTTCTCTCTTTCTCGTTTTAGTCTTACTTATGGATATTCAGCTGTAAAATAATCTTAACATTCCATTTTATCCTATATATATGTGTGTAACATATTCCATATATATAATTTGTTGGTAAAACAAGTATTTTTATACATGGAAACGAGAGAGAGCGAGAGAGTTCTTCTCTTGAGAACGACTCGCCTAGCTTGATTACTCGTACATTTCGTTCGTACGCAAGTGAGCTAGATCGCTGTTCAGACCTCGCGCAAGGCGTTTTCGTTGCGCGGAGAGTCGGCCAGCCTCGCTTTCCTGGAGAAGAAGCTTTATTGAAACATGTTATAGTTTTTCTCTCTTTATCGTTTTAGTCTTACTTATGGGTATGCAGGTGTAACATAATCTTAACATTTCATTTTATCCTATATATATATGTGTAACATATTCCATATATATAATTTGCTGGTAAAACAAGTATTTTTATACATGGAAACGAGAGAGAGCGAGAGAGTTCTTCTCTTGAGAACGACTCGCCTAACTTGGTTACTCGTACATTTCGTTCGTACCCAAGTCGGCTAGATCGCCGTTCAGCCCTAGCGATAAGGCATTCGTAGTGGCACAGAGAGTCGCCTAGCCTCGCTTTCCTGCAGAGGAAGCTTTATTGAAACATGTTATAGTTTTTCTCTCTTTCTCGTTTAGTCTTACTTATGGGTGTTCAACTGTAAAATAATCTTAACATTTCATTTTATCCTAATATATATGTGTAACATATTCCATATATATAATTTGCTGGTGAAACAAGTATTTTTATACATGGAAACGAGAGAGAGAGCGAGGGAGTTCTTCTCTTGAGAACGACTCGCCTAGCTTGGTTACTCGTACATTTCGTTCGTACGCAAGTCAGCTAGATCGCTGTTCAAACCTCGCGCAAGGCGTTTTCGTTGCGTGGAGAGTCGGCCAGCCTCGCTTTCCTGCAGCAGAAGCTTCATTGCAACTCAATTTTAGTCTCATCTCTTTCTCGTTTTTCTGTCTATTTTTCGCTATTTTACCATACATTAATCCTAATATTTCCTTTATCCTTTCTATATAGGCATAACATGTTTTATATGTTTATGATGGTATTTTGACTATAAATTCCAATATTTTACGAGAGACATATTAATATAATCCCAAGAGAAAAGGGGAATTAATCCTGATATACTGATCTTTCTTCTATTACCCGACTATACTTGGTAAGCTCATTAATTCAATGTGGGTTGTACTCGTTTTCGAGTGACAGCCCTGGGTAGTTTCCATATGGAAGCATAATTGTTCTTTTTGCTGCTGATATTTTACCTACAGTATTCGTGTGAACATTTTAATAGTCATAACTCGTTCGTTTAAATCAACAGTTCCTCCACTTTTTAAAATTGTTTTGCTTAGTTAATAATTGTTCGTGATTTCATCATCTTTGTAAAGAGAGAGAGAGAGAGAAGATTTCAGGCAAGAGCGAGAAGAAAGGGTGCGGTCGCTTGGTCACGTGATAGCGTTCCCTCCAACCGCTCCCTTATGACCAACAACGCCCCGACGGCGACTAGCCGAACCCCTGGTCTAGGATTGAGGGTAAGGCCGCGCTGAATCATAGATCCATAAATGGCAGTCGATAACCGGGTCTACGCAGTAGATCCCATGGTTTGAGGGTTTGCCTTTTGACCGGGAGCGCCGAAAAATTCCATCTTTACAAGATTAATTCTTCCCGGGAGACGGTCGGTAGGGCCGCATCTTCACCCTGTTCCGATCTCCGTCGCTAAAATCGCTCTCCTCTCCTCTTAAGAAGTTCGAGAATGAAGGAAAAATTTGGGAAGTTACTTTTACTGTAGCGAAACTAAAGCAGAAGAACTTTAACGTAATCGAAATGAAAAAGATAAACGCGACGTTACGTCAGGACGTAACAGTACTTACGTTTGGTTTTCTGGTGAAGTTCTTTCGCCGGTAACCGATGCGTTGAAGGGAAAAATAATGGCAACCGTTTGTTAAAATATAAATCGTTACCCTCGATGATTCGTGAAGCTGTTAAAATTTATTCAAATAATCGAATAAATGATACACGTACGTTCATTATCACCGTGCGCGAGCGATCGTTATTTTTCGACACAATACACTTAACGCGATACTTATGATTCGATAAAACAATAAAACGCAATAAACAGTGTGGACTTGTACAAAAACGGCAGAACACAATTGAATTCAATGTCTTTTTAGATTTCTTTAAACTTGAAATAAATTCCGTATGATTGACTTTAAAACCGCGAAAAAGTAAATTCGAACTGAATTTAGACAGTTCAACCGTTTTCCTTTAAGTACTCACTCTGGATTTTAGCTAATTCTACAGGGTGGGGTTCCTCCGCGATGGTGAGCCTGTTTAACTCGCCAGTTTTAATCGAGACACGACGAACGCTCTACACTGAGGGGGAACTCAGTGGAAGCTGTTCTACCTTTCGGGAGCGTCTACTCTTGCTCTCCAACTCACTGTCTAACTGCTACTGACTATTAACTCACTGCCTGGCGACTGATTGATTACCTGGCGAGTGATTAGTCCTCACTGTCTTTTTCGGGATTTCCCGTCCTTATATAGGTTCTGGATGGTCTAAAATTCTTGTCGTCAAACGCGTTAAAAGAAAAGAAGGGATAAAACCCTATCCTGATTATAAGAATTTCCCTGTGGTCTATCTCAACCATACACGCATTCATTCCCCTTACCCCGCAGAGTAGCTTCTCGCGATGCACAGCCATATATCTATGCAAGTGCATCAGTATAGTTCTGATATGTCACACGATGCGATACACAGAGGACCACGCGATTAGGTGAGGGAACGCGCTCGAGGCGTTTTTCCCTGAAAATGAGGCGATTTTTATCACCTCGTTTCTTGGCCTACTCTCGATAGAGTTTCTTAGTCTAGGTGATATCCTTATACTCGCTTTTATGTAGCTGTATCTATGGTAATGGCTTAGAATTTCAGCGTTTGTACGGAACTTCATTAAATCCTTCGCATCAAACTACTAGTAATAATATATGCAAGCTGATTTTTGCGTTATCCCTTATTAGTATAAATATTTTTCTTGAATTATAGCTTATTCTAATCATGATTGGTTATTCGTTTAATTAGTAATTACTCTACTTATACTATAGTTAGACAATTATTCTCGTGTTATAGAAACGGGAGCGAGAGAAAGAGAGAAGGTATTTTACTTGAGAGCGACTCGCCCGACTCGGTTACTCGTACATTTCGTTCGTACGCAAGTCAGCTAGATCGCTGTTCAGGCCTCGCACAAAGGCGTTTATCATTGCGTGGAGAGTCGGCCAGGCTCGCTTTCCTGCAGGAGAAGCTTCATTGCAACTCAATTCAGTCTCATCTCTTTCTCGTTTTGTCTATTTTTCGCTATTTTACTGCAAATTAATCTTAATATTTCCTTTATCCTTTCTATATATGCATAACATATTCTATATATACATGATGGTATTTTTTCTATAAATTCCAATATTTTACGAGAGACTTATCAATATAATCTAAAGAGGAAAAGGAAATTAATCCTGATATACTGATGTTTCTTCTATTACACGATTACAACTGGTAAGCTCATTAATTCAATGTGGATTGTACTCGTTTTCGAGTGACAGCCCTGGGTAGTTTCCCTATGGAAGCATAATTGTTCTTTTTGTTGCTGATATTTTATCTAAAGTATTCGCGTGAACACTTTAATGGTCATAAATCTTTCGTTTAAATTAATAGTTCCTCCACTTTTGTTAATTATTTCGCTCAGTTAATAATTGTTCATGATTTCATCATCTTTGTAGAGAGAGAGAGAGAGAGAGAAGGTTAAGTCGACCCCTCACCCCTACCCCCTGGGGTGGGGGTGGGGGCAACTTTGAAATCTTAAATGGGAACCCCTAATTTTCATTGCAGATTCGGATTCCCTATAAAAAAATAAGTAACTTTTATCTGAAACATTTTTTTTTTGATTCGTGATAGATGGCGCTGTAATCGCAAGGAACCTGATTTTTGCGAATATCTCGAGAAATTACACATCGGATCGAAAAAAAAAAAGCTCATGTTTAATTTTTCAAAAAGTTATTCAGCGATACGAAACTCGATCCACCCTTCCCCATATCCCTACCCCCTGGGGTGGGGGTGGGAATTTCTCCAGATATTCGGAAAAATCAGGTTTCTTGCGATTACAGTGCCATCTATCACGAATAAAAAAAAATGTTTCAGATAAAATCGGCTATCAATCGACAGATTAAAAATACTGAAATGATACATGTTCACTGCACAGAGCACTACATTCATTGACATTTATTATGTGTTACTCAGGCTGACTAGGCGCTCACTCTGACTAGGTGCTCACTCTGCGCACTTGTCAATTTCTCTTATAGTACTCTGTCGCAACGTGCTTTTCTCACTCACCCTTATGTTACAGATAAGGTGTACGAATCAGGCTTTGACAGTTATTTTAAGGTACTCACAATCATCCTGCGAGAGAAGGCAATCGCAAAAACTCAAGAGACCACATCAACCAGAGCTGATCAACAGAGTCAATCAAGTCAGCACAGATCAACATTGCCAAAAATCAAGTTGCCGGAATTTGACTTTACAAAGTGGCCGGCATTTAGAGACTTGTTTGCCTCGATGGTGGTTGACAATGAACAAATCCGTGGTGTAGAAAAACTTCACTATTTAAAGATCAGCCTCAAAGGATCTGCCGCTCAACTGATCTCCAATCTGCCGATCAACAATGATTCATTCAACTCATCGTGGCAAATAATCAAAGACAGATTTAACAACAAGGAAAGACTCATCCTATCTTATGTTGAGAAACTCCTTAGCAACACTCGACCAGTGGCGAAAACGGCAGCAGCACCCAACACGTTGATCAGTTCAACCAAAGAAATAATCAACGCTCTAAATGTTCTCGGAGTTGACACCGAATCATAGAACTACGTACTAATATTCGTAGTAGCTCAGCGCCTCGACACGTCCATGCGTGAAGCATGGGAGTACAAGAGAAGCGCTCACAAACAACCAACATCATTCCAAGACTTGATGGGATTCATCGAATCTAGAGCGAGAGCCCTAGAAGTAATTCCGATGAACCCAGATCAATCTGCTGACAGGGCCAGCACCACATCATCAAGACAACCATCTCGTTCAACAGCTCAGCCAGCAAGGACCTCTCACCATGCGTCTACTCAACTGAGGCCACACCAATATCCGTGCGACCATTGTAATGGTTCGCATTATATTGTGAGCTGCGCCAAGTTTAGAGAACTACAACCTGCAGACCGCCACAAAGTTGTGACAGGGCATCAACTGTGTTTCAATTGCTTTGGTCATCAAAACCTTCATTCGTGCCAATCAACCATCAACTGTAAAACATGCGGTGCAAAACACTACACGATGATTCATTTGCCATCTACAACAAGAACTACATCACAGTCAAATCAACCAGGCACATCAGCTATACCTGCCACAGCTCATCCAAGCACCAGCTCAAGTCAATGAGAAATTGACGTGCCATTTTGCCAACTCATCAACTCACATGGTAGAACAGCAGTACTACTAGCAACGTGTCAAGCAATACTCATCACATCTTTCGGCACTCACCAAGTCAGAGTACTCATTGATCCAGGATCAGAGCTCACCTTCGTCTAACAACACCTCGTATCAGATCATGGGGTTACTCGTCAACAGTCATCAATTCCAGTCATTGACATTGGAAACACGAGATCAACGCAAACAAGAGGTACCACCACATTAATATTACGATCAATTCATTCATCATAAGGTTACCATCGCAGCTCACATACTCAGTAAGTTGACGAGTACATTGCCATCAGGACACACACAACCACAGGAGTCGCCACACATCTCATCACTGCAATTGGCAGACCCTGAAATCTTAACACCACGACCAGCAGATATCATCATCGGGGCTGATTCATATGGGCTAATCATCCAGCCTGGAATCAAGAAACACTCAGACGTCCTACCGATTGCACAAGCAACAATATATGGGTGGATCATTCTTGGTCCAGTCCCAGAGAATTTTTCAACACCAAGCAACTCATACCACATAGCAGTAGAATCTTCAAACAAGGAACTTCAAGATCTTCTCACGCAGTTCTGGGTTCAAGAAGAAACACCATCGACAACAGATCGCATGCAGATCATATTGAAAGAAAATCGAATCACTACAAAGTTGAGAGTTGTCTTCAACGGATCCAGCCCAACGACATCGCAAGTATCACTCATCGACATCCAGCATGTTGGAGCAAAATGTCAACGTGACATCTCAGACGTGCTCATATGGATCCGACAGCATAAACTCATCTTTTCAACAGACATCACAAAGATGTACAGACAAATCAAAGTCTATCCGGACGATTGGGATTTGCAACGAATCATGTGGCGAGATGACCAACTCAATATGGTGCCGTATCACCTAACAACAGTGACGTATGGAACTCGCTCAGCACCATTCTTAGCAATCAGATCATTGCTTCAACTAGTTGAAGACGAAGGTCATCGCTTCCCGCTCGCAATCGAACCACTCATGAAAGGCAGATATGTTGACGACATATTTGGAGGAGCTGATCAGCTTGACACACTCATCGAAATGTCAAATCAAATCACCCAGCTCTGCATGGTGGGCGGGTTGCCTCTAGCAAAATGGCACAGCAACATCGAGCAATTCATCGAGCATATCGACCACCACTCACCATCAAATTCACAATCATTCGAAGATAGCAGCACCAAGTTTCTCGGTCTGTCATGGATACCTCGTGAAGACGTATTCAAGTTCCACGCAAAGCCTCCATGCTCTTGTTCCAAGCTCACAAAGAGAATCATCTTGTCTGAAACAGCACAACTCTACGATCCACTCGGGTTTCTCTCACCATTCATCATCAAGGCCAAATCATTATTACAAAAATTATGGCTGGAGACACTCAGCTGGGACGATCAAGCTTCAGATCAGATACACACCAAGTGGACATTGCTCAGACAAGAGCTCACTCAAGTCGATCGAATCTCAATTCCACGATGGACTCAACTCACAAGCTCAACACTTGTGGAGTTGCACGGATTCTCCGACGCATCTCAAATAGCAATGGCGGCTGCTATCTATATCAAAACAACAACTCCAGGGGAAGAAACCAAGGTCACACTCATCTGCGCGAAATTAAAAGTAATACCACTCAAGCGACCCTCCATCCCTCGACTCGAGCTCACAGCAGCACTGATCTTAGCAAAGCTCATGAAGTATGTGCAAACAACCTTGGAACTCACCAACACTCAGACGTTCCTGTGGACTGATTCCTCAGTAACGCTCACCTGGATTAACTCACACCCATCACGGTGGAGGGACTTTGTCAGGAATCAAGTGTCAGCAATTCAAGAACTAACTCCAAACAGCGTATGGAGATTCGTTCCTGGCAAAGACAATCCAGCCGATTGTGCTTCAAGGGGCATCAGCATCTCCCAGCTCCAGAAGCACCTCCTGTGGTGGACAGGACCACAGTGGCTCATAGGCGATCAATATTCATGGCCAATTCAACACTATCACCAGGACTCACAAACTCATCAGGAAGAGCGACCTGGGCTCGCACTCACAGTGGCAACAACTCAAGCCGCATATCATTGGGAGATGATATATAGACACTCTTCTCTCACTCGACTACTCAGAGTAACCGCAATATGCTTTCGAGTAAGTCAACTTATCAAGAAGTTGCCAAACTTAACACTCTTTAACCCTCTCTCGCCACAAGATATTGAGAGAGCAAGAGTATTTTGGATCAAAGCAACTGAAGCAGCATATTTCTCAACAGAGCTCAAATTGATCACCATAACTCAACTACCAACAGCTCATCCTTTCAATCGCCTGACTGCCTATATCGACACTCAAGGCACTATTCGGGTTGGAGGAAGATTGACCAACACACAACTGGCACTTGAAGCAATTCACCCAGCAATACTCATCACCAGATGCACATCACAAAACAATGCATGGAGGCACTCAACTCACCCTGAACTACACAAGGCAATCATACTGGATTATTGGTGGTAGAGCTCTGGTACGGTCGCACATACTCAGCAGCATGAAATGTGCTCGACAACGTGGCGTCAGAGCACTACAACTCATGGGTCAATTACCAACCAAAAGGGTCACACCAGCACGACCATTCTTCTACTCAGGTGTGGACTACGCTGGTCCACTGACCATCAAATCCTGGAAAGGTAGAGGCGCCAAACAACATAAAGAATGGCTGTGCATTTTCGTGTGCTTCGTCACCTCGACCTTGCATCTGGATGCCGTGAGTGACTGCTCAACTGACTCATTCATCGCTGCATTCAGACGGTTCACTGGACGCAGAGGCATCTGCAACACTCTCTATAGTGATTGCGGCACAAACTTCATAGGAGCAGATGCCACACTCACCAAACTCTTCATTCAAGGTACAACAGAATCACTCTCACTGCATTGCTCACTCACCAACGACGGAACTACGTGGAAGTTCAACCCATCAGCAGCTCCACATATGGAAGGAAAATGGGAAGCAGCAGTCAAATCAGTAAAATATCATCTGAACCGAACAGTAGGAGAAATCGCACTCACGTTCGAGGAATTAACCACGTTGCTTATCCAGATCGAAGCAACGCTCAACTCACGACCATTGGAACCACTCACAGAAGATCCTGAAGATACTTCAGCACTCACACCAGCTCACTTTTTCATAGGAGAGCCGCTCACAGCCATACCAGAGCCATCACTCACAGATCTGAACGTTACTAGTCTATCACGATGGCAACTAATACAACAAAGGCTTGAATATTTTTGGTCCAAATGGTCAACTCAATATCTCCAGCGCCAACTTTCTACGTAAAAATGGCATCATCCATCGAACACCATCAAGGTCGGTTCATTAGTACTGATCACTGCTGAGAGGTCTCCACCATGAAAATCGCCTCTCGCCAGAGTCACTCAACTCCATCCAGGAAAGGATGGACTGACCAGGGTAGTGTCACTCAAAACTGCAACAACAACCCTCGTCCGACCAATCACCAAGCTCGCCATCTTACCAGCTGAAACTGAATGAAGAGCAGATCACACTCAATTATCAACACCATTGCTGATGGCGGGCGGAATGTTCAGTTTTCGCACCTACCAAGCACACACTCAACTCATGCACACGCTACACTCACAATCATCTGACGCCTCGCGTCATATGGTATAGCTCGCAGGTATGCTATATCGATTTATCGACCGCGCACTCAAGCACATTGTCCATCAGCTCACATCGTCGATCGAAGCTCACTCAAGCGGCCAACGCTGCTAGCGTGGCCCCAGTGGCAAGACCACTCACAACGCTCACTTTCCATCGCTGGCGGCGAATCACAACTCAAGCAAGCTGTGACGCACGTCCGCTCTCTTGATACTCTGCCTCGTAGTTGACGGATGTGGCCATTGTTCTCACTCGGGTCGTTCGCGCTACACGTTTCCGCGTAAACTCACGTAGATATTCATTAGTTCCACTCATGTTTGTGTGCACTCAGTATTGTAGCGTATTACATTCTTGGCCAAATCACCCGTGTTTCAACTCAGTGTCAGTGCGAATCACCACAAATTGACACAACTATTGCAACATTCACATAAACGTCAACGGCGTGGTTCGTCGTGGCAGCAGAGACGCCATTCAGCCTCGCATCGTACGTTGGCTATAGCACATTCATCAGCCTGCCGTGCAGCTTCAATAGAGCTCTACAATCAGACCACATCACCAGGATCATCCACACGGGATCAACAAGTTAACTCAACGGCTTGAGATCCCAATCACCTTCAGTACATCACCACACAGGCCAGACAAATCAAATTTCATACGTTCTGTATTCAACAGGTATTTCTTATGCAACCAATGTTAATTAATTGAATAAACAGTGAATTATTATTGTTAAATACTGAGTGCATTCACTTAATTATATTTGTCACCAGGATCCTTAGTCTTAATATTCGCACCTGTCATTCGACATGCTACGTGCGAATGCATCCACCTGCTATCAGTCGACAGATTAAAAATACTCAAATGATACATGTTCACTGCACAGAGCACTACATTCATTGCCATTTATTATGTGTTACTTAGGCTGACTAGGCGCTCACTCTGCGCACTTGTCAATTTCTCTTATAGTACTCTGTCGCATCAGATAGTTTTTTATTCTAGAGTTCTCAATAATTTTATGTGAACCATTACCAAATATTTCAAATTCACTCATAAATATTTCACAATCATTTTTTCGCTTTGACATATTCCACTCTTTGTAAGTGTTACCTCCAGCGAAACAAATCTATATTACCTTTTAATACAAGACCATGATGTGCGTAAGAACGTTACAGAGTTTCAGGCAAATTGTGTTTCGTTTGAACCAGGCTTCACCGTTAGGGAGGAGACCCTCACTAACCTTAGAAATTCTAAGGAATAGTATATGCGTGTTGGGAGATTAACTGAAATCCTCCAAATCATCAACGAAGAATACAATTATTAGGTTACTCACCGGTTACGGGCCTTCATTGTTGTATGCTGCGTGGTAGAACGTCCGAGCGTAGCGGGTGTAAATTAATCAATGGTGATGATTGGAATGTCGGTCAGTTTGATGGTGGTACGATGTCTTCGTTGGACCACCCCGGTAGCTGGTTGACGTGGTACTTGTTGTCGATGGATAGCTATGGGCTTTCGCTTCCTAGATGCCGGAACTACTGCTACCTTGAATGGCGTTGTCGGTGGTGTTCGTTCAGGATCCGGGTGATCCCGAACGGTAGTTACTATCGTCTTGGTTTGAGCGATAATAATTTCTGGCCTAGTTTATAGCACGTTGATGACTATAACCGGTTTTAAATGTGACTGTAAGCCACGTATTCGTAAAGCTACTTTGGCAATAGTACGGCAGTTACCTCTTGGTAGCCCACAGTTTCAAGTGAAATCACAAGGGGTGTTCAGGCCGTTAGCGATTTGTTCCGGTGTAAATTTACCTTCAAGACCGGTTACTGGACTTAGGGTTTGAGCGTATTGGGTTTGCACAGTATGATCCGCACAGCACGTGTGGCTAACATGGAGCAGGGTCAACCCGGCGACAGCATGAAATTAAATGTACTTGTCAATGAATTCCTCTAAGGGCCGAACGATGTCAAGGCAGTATGCGTGGAACGGTGCCACAAGGGCACTGCACAGAACTGAACCGACCTAGCTCGCACGTTCCCTGGGTTTTTCACCGAGGATTTACAGATAGTATACGTCGTGATTCAACCCCCGTCAATGGTAAATGAGGAGAACAGGTACAGAAATGGTAGTGCGTGTCACTCACGTTTTGGTTGCCGATTATTAATTTATTTTATATAGAACTATTGCGCGATATCGAATGTTAACACAATTAATGTTCGCCTCGCGCTGGATCACAATGATTTACATGCGAGAATTCAACAAAAACCCGGTTGTTGCTTCTCTTCATTACACCCTTCCGTTGAGAGGCTCGTCACATTCTCCAGTCTGTTAATTCGTAATAAAACGTGTAGACAATATGTACACGATCTTATATTGATTTCTGAATTTCGCGTAGGACTGACGATACTGCGTGACTGATTGACTGACAATAACTGTTAGTAACTGCTGCTGAATAAAAACGTGTAATTGAACTGCACTCGGAATGAATGCTCCTTGATTATATATGCTTCTACTGTGCATCTTAGACTGGTGGAGGGAGTAATAATTCTCTCACGGTACCGCGTTTTAATCTTAGTAGATCGGTTACATGGGAGTCCTTATCGACACCGCTTACATCAATGGTATTCGATTGACCGACAATAAAATTCTTTTATTAGGGAATCATACAGCTTAAGTCCTTATCGGAGCCGCCTACATCAATGGTATTCCATTGGCCGAAAACAAAGTTCTCTTACTAGAGAATCATGCTGGCTTAAGTCCTTTCTAAAGCGAAGAGATGGTGCTAGAGTATGAGCGATGGTAGGGGCAGGTGCAGGCGAACCCTCTTAATCCGCTCCGAATAGTGGTCAATCACTGTACCGCAAATATTTTCCGGCACAGTAGTTTAGCACCCTCTGGTTTTGGATAGCCAAGGACTGCGTGATAAGGGTAGTTCCGTTCGCAACCTCTGCTTCTCCAGTTATCCGGGGTACTGTGATTGGAGCGAGAAAAGAGCATTCGATTGTTCTGCTCCCGTTACCCCCTAAGTCATATAACCCTACCGACCTCTCTGCGTACTTAAATATCCGTTGACAAATGACTATGACTAACTCATATTTGTAAAGTATAATTAACTATTATTTCGATAGATAGAAACACGGTGAAATAATAATCATTCCGTAATAGAACTAGCATTATTTTTAAGGTAAGTAGTGTAATATACTGGCACCGTAGTTGCAAAAAGTATTTGTAAGAATACTTATTCAGTAAGTGATAGTTATACACTCTATTCATGTATACCATATACACGCGAACCTGATTATTTTTACACAAATAATTATTTCGTTCGACAGACATCCCGAACGAATACTAATTCGCAAAGCATGGTGGTACGCGAGCAAGCACGAAGAGCATCGTGCAATGTAACCATACCAATGCCTCAGAGAACAGCGCTTTTAGGATATTCGCTAACTCATCTTTAATATAATATACTACACGATGAACACGCAACACCACTCTAAAGTCTCGAATACTGGATGTTTTCACCAGGTGTACAAGTATGAAATGCGGATTATGGAATGCGGAATATGTTCAAATTTATACCGAACAAAGAGCATTCGCGGACAGCATTAATTTTTTGTTTTCATTTGAAGAAACCTGCTGCTGAATCATACCGATTATTTCGAGAAGCTTATGGTTAAATATGCTCCATCGTAAGATACGTGTGAACGATGGTTTCGGCGTTTCAAAAGTGGTGACTTCGATGTTGCAGACAAGAAACGTGGAAAACCGCCAAAAAATACGAAGATGTGGAATTGCAAGCATTGTTGGACGAAGATGATTTGCAAACACAAAAACAACTCACTGAGGAATTGGGAGTTAGTCAACAAGCTGTTTCCAATCAGCTACGAGAGATGGGAAAGATTCAGAAGACCGGTAGATGGGTACCACATTAGTTGAACGACAGGCAAATGGAAAAGCGCAAAAACACATGTGACAGTAGAGAAGGCCCTTTATAGAAAGACAGACAGGGCGTGGCTCCAACTGTCCCCCTTGGCGCCAGGGCGTGCCCCTCCCCCTCCCCGCCCATACTGCATTCTCATTGGTGGGTCTTTTAGTGTAGAGGGGGCGTATCTGCTCCCACCACCCCACCCCACTTTGACCAATATTTAATTGCCGAGGTGCCATCTACTATTGGTAATCGTGTTGCCGACAGTCGGTAAAGTAGATGATTGTTGGCAGCCGGTCAAATAGAAAATGTATCGACGATCGGTAAAGTAGATAAGTTGTTAACCGTAGGTATATAACCGACCATCGCTAGAGCAAATTTGGGACTTACAGAAGATAAGTAGATTGGGTCTTACGGTAAATAATATTGTGCACCCATCCACCGGTTAACATGCCCTGTCGTCGAAAACCGAGCCTCCTCCAAAGCTTTTTAAAAATTTTGTTAACCCTTTCGCCTACAACCACGAGTGAGGCTCGTGGTCAGGTTTTTAAGCCAAAACTGATTATCACGGGCCTGGCTCGTGGTACATCGTTCGTGCCAAACACGACTACCACGGGCCTGGCTCGTGGTACGTCCTCCGGGCCAAATGCAAACACAATGTGTTGACTAGTGCACTTAGTTGCATGTTATCCTTGACTACGTTCGCACATAAAAATATATTTGTGTTATTGATTTATTCTTTTCGCGAATTATGTATTTCTAATAGGTACGACACCCGACGTAAGTTGTGTGCGATTGGTACAAGATAGATTTGCCGAGGCGCGGAATGGCTCAAAGGCTCGGTAGTTCGGTAATTGCGTTTTGGGACCACGCTGTTGAATCTTACGTGGTATGACACGGGGTTAATTAAAAAAAAATTTTTTGACTAAAACTACTATTTATAACAACGGTAAGTGAAAGCGCTCGTTATTTTTCAGCTTCAGAAAACTGTTTTATTTTAACATTCTCGTAAAATAAACTTGCTTGCATTATTGTTGTTCACCCGTAATTTTCAATGACATCCGGTGCAGTTACGGCGAGCTGGTGGTGGACCGTCAATATATGTTTTCGTACCCGATTTTTTGTAATGTACATAGCACGGCATGTACGAGCAAAACTCGCGGTTAACCTTCAGATGCTTGAGTAGTTTGTCATACAGAATTTCTATTTTTCCTCCCCAACGTTTCAACAGCAGCGGTTTCGGTATGTACGCGAGCGCCGCTTCGATGAAGTCCCGGGGATCCTTGCAGAAGTCGATCACGACTATACTGTCAATAGTATTAATTATGGTTAGAACGAGAGCCCAAGATACTTTCACCACGATGTTTCCTTTTCAACTAACTTTTTTCACAGCTGTTACGATTATATATTATAACGTAAATTTTCACCCTAACGTCCCACGTTACCTATCGCTGGTTCGAGCTATTTTTCCTTCCTTTTATTTATTCTTTCGAGATGGGCGCCAGGCGCTTACGCGCCGGAAGGAAAAAAATGAGATGTTCGACCAGACTCAGCCCAGGCTAGATACAGCTGTTCGAGGCAGAGTTCGGACTGTCAAGGTGGTCATAAGTCCATAAAATCCATAAATAAAATAGGTCAAGAAAATAAAGTCAATAAACAAAACTCAATAAATAAAATAAGTCAAATAGAAAATAAAATCAATAAATAACACCAATCAAACAATAAAATAAAGTCAATAAATAAAAATTAATTAAATAAAGTCAAGATGTAAAATAAATAAATAACTAACACCGACAACAACATGGGTACGGATTCTATAAATGCCACTCTGCAGATCGTTTATTTAATTAAAATGACCATTGATTTTTCAACAGAAAGAACAAAGACAAAGATAACTAAAATATCCCGTAAAAATAACTTTTTAACACTTCATCAACTTGATTATTCTGGCAGTATATATTATCCCGGCATTCGCCTCGACTCTCACTCTCTCATATGCTATCTATGCTCAATTGGAAACGACCAAAACACGGCCAGGCAAAGTAAACTAGCAAGTCGCCTCGAGATTCCGCTCGCGATACGGCCTACACCGAACTAATCCCACATACATCCAACAACTATACCAACGGGACGTCGGAAGGTCACGTACGCGAAGCCTTTAATGATTTGAATCTCTGAACTATCAAATTGCTGGCAGCAAAACCGGAAAAGAATCGTGAACCAAAATAGCGATAAATGAATAAAATAGGAAGACTTTAATTAAATAACACACATAAAAATAGCTATTATAGCGATCCCTAAATTATTCCAAATAAAAGATCACAAAAGACAAAGCGAGATACGTCTCGAGCCGTACCTATCCCTCGCGATCACGTTCCAAATACAGGATGACGGCCGAGCACGCACTGCATAAGCTCACAAAATAAAATAAAATAATGTCCAACATAAGAAAAATAAATAAATAAACGAAAATAAACAAAATAATCTAAATCAATAAGCGCCAATATAATTGAATAAGCGGAGTCAACGACACGTAGTCCAAAATAATAAATAAAGCAAAGAAAAATAAATAAAGTAATCTAAGTCAATATAAAGTCAATTGTTCGGTAAAATCCGCGACGCGGTCTATCCTGTTCAGATTCCTCACACATTCAAGCATACAACGGGATAACGGCCTAACGCGCGCACGGCTTTACAGCAAACGTCTACACACCAGTAACAAAAAGAACAAAGAACGAACAATTTATCACTGCAAGATACGCTTCGAACCGTACTAATCCCTCACGATCAAGTACAAAATACGAGACGACGGCCGAGCACGCACTGCATGAGTTCGCAGAAATAAAATAATATCCAATATAATAAAAGAAATAAATAAAATAAAATAAGACGAATACAATAATATAAATCTATAAGTGTCAATTATTCCTGAAAGTCCGCGACACGGCCTATGACATTCAAATCCCTCTCACACAATCCTACTACGGGATGGTGTACCAACACGCGCGCGGCTTTACAGCAAAACGACTACAGGACAGTAACCAAAAAAAAAGAACAACGAACGATGTGACTTCTTCCCGGCTCTAACCGCCAAACGATCTCGATGTTACACTCTACTCGTCGCAGTCTGTCCCGATACGAATAGTACTCTGTGCGTGGTCTATCAGAATCGCAGGTACGACCAGGCTCTAATTTATCATTTATATAGATCGGCAATAGAAATTACGAAAGACCGTAGAGAGTAAGAGAGCTCACCGGGACGATGCTGCAGCGGTGATCCTTGTAGATCCGGGAAGACTCGAAGTAGGGCCGCAAGATTCTCTGCTCAATTTACTCCTCGTCGTTTCGGAGGATATACCCTGGTACCCACGATAGGTGGTGACCGATTTTGACGAAACCAATGGTAGAGTGGGACGATATAATATTCGCTACTACGTCCTGTTTGCTCGACGGTAACCGTGCAAAAGCCCTGAGGTCCGGCCGGCACGCATGCCCGTGAACTATGATCTCCTCCTAGCGAGCCGAACTCAGTCAATTGGGGGAATCGGTGTCGCTCGATGACCGCGACTAGCGCCTCAGCTGGACAATGCATAAATTAGCAATATATAATACGGAGAGTAGCTCCGTTCGGCCGATGAACCCCATGAGACAGCTAGACTGCTGCAAGTAGATGATAGATGATAGAAGCAGTGTATCGGTTGCCGATGAACGTCGAGCGGGACGGCGGTATCTCCCGACAGCGATAAATGGAAAATATCTGTATCCTTTTTCCTACGAAAAAGTGATTGGATCCCAAAGCCGACAAGATGTGTATGCAGTACTTTCTCTCTCCCTTTCTCTCCGTCCCTCGGTCGTACAATTTAAGAAAAAAAAATACAAAAAAAAAACGGAAATAAATAAAGTACGGCGATTATTCCCTACGACCCTGTGAGATCGTGTTGGCAGCCGTCGTGCAAGGAGGACGCAGCGCTTGAATATTCTGTCACGTTACAATATACATCTGGTGACTTTTTGATGGTCATCATAGTTAAATATGAAATGTGTGTGAGATGGTGGGAGTACTTACGAATAATAATAATACGACAGGAAATTCAAAGTTTCGAATTTATTCATAGTAATTTACAAGTAGCATCCAAATCGGTCTGTATAATTTGTATACCATACATGTGTTTTTATTACAACCGTAGCCTTTTATATTATTGTGTTTTACATTTTTCACACGTTTCTTTTTGCGATTTGAATATTTTACTCGTTTGTAGTATTGTGCAGCTATGCGATCATTTGTCACTCTGTTTGTCCTAAAATTTTAATGAAAATTATCCAAAGTATAACGACGAGCTATAAAATCAAGAAACATAATACAGTATTCATCACATACTTTCGACTTGAGTGATTGAAGGGACTGCGTGTTCCACTCGTAGCTTCGACAGTTTCTGACAGTTTCGTAGACGGTTATGGTGTTGGTTAACGAGTGGGGGCAATCCATAACTATCAAAAAAGATTCCATGTCCATTTTTATCAACGTAAGTGGCAACCCAGTGTCGCCCAGATAGATTATGCTCGTCTGTGTTTAGAACCAATGCTGCGGGTCTAGACCAGCGACTCGGGATGCAATCGGCCGAAAATACTCCTTTCGTCTGAGCAGATATTCGTTGTAGAGCGTCGAATATCTGTAGGCTGTTCATGTTGTTTACACAACTGCTGGTGACGCTTCGAATGTGATTGACGTTGCCTCTGTTGATGATAATGATGGTTGCGCGGTGGTTGCTCTGGCTGGTATTTGTGCGTGTTACGTGGAGGTGGTGGTGATTGTTTAGCAATCGGTGAAACTATCAGGGGTACAAATTGAAAATGCGGGTTTGATAACAGATGGCGTTACTAACGCTATACGCATCAGGCAGTACTGTGACTATGTTCATGTCAAAGCTACGTCTTATAGCTTTAATTTTCAGTATGTGTCAATTTGTCGCAGTGTCAAATTCATAGTTTTTTTGAGCTCTCAATATGTCGAGTTTCGTGCCAACAAAACAGCATTTGCGGGAAGTTTTAATTTACTTCTTTAATTTGAAGAAAAGTGCTGCTGAAGCACATCGATTGGTCTCCGAGGCTTATCCGAGTCATGTTCCATCGGTTTCAACGTGCGAGAGATGGTTTGTGCGGTTTAGAAGTGGTGATTTTGACGTTGAGGACAAAGAGCGGCCGGGCCAAGTGAAAAAGTTTGAGAATGCTGAATTGGAGGCAATACTCAATGAAGACTCGTGTCAAACTCAACAAGAGCTCGCAGATTCATTGGGAGTGACACAACAAGCCATTTCCCATCGTATAAAAGCCCTCGGAATGATCCAAAAGCAAGGACATTGGGTGCCGTATGAGCTGAAGCCGAGAGACGTCGAGCGCCGTTTTTTTGCATGCGAACTGCTGCTCGAACGGCAAAAACGGAAGGGTTTTTTGCATCGCATTGTCACTGGTGATGAAAAGTGGATCCATTACGATAACCCGAAGCGCAAAAAATCATATGGTTACCCCGGCCATGCATCATCATCGACGGCCAAACCAAATATTCACGGCGCCAAGCTCATGCTCTGTATTTGGTGGGACCAGCTGGGTGTGGTGTATTATGAGCTATTGAAATCGAACGAAACCATCACAGGAGCACTATACCGAACTCAATTGATGCGTTTGAGCCGCGCACTCAAAGAAAAACGGCCACAATACGAGCAAAGACACGACAAAGTAATTTTGCAACATGACAACGCTCGGCCACATGTTGCAGCGCCGGTCAAAACATACCTACAAACGCTGAAATGGGAAGTCTTACCCCACCCGCCGTATAGCCCAGATATTGCTCCTTCCGATTACCACCTTTTCCGATCGATGACACATGGCCTAGCTGACCAGCGCTTCCATTCTTACGAAGAAGCCCAAAAATGGGTCGATGACTGGATAGCAGCCAAGCCGGCCGAATTTTTTCGCGACGGTATCCGTAAATTGCCAGAAAGATGGGAAAAAGTTGTGGCTAGCGATGGACAATACTTTGAATAATTCATTTGTTACCATTTTTTCAGAATAAACGTTCAAAAATAGAAAAAAATCCCGCATTTTCAATTTGTACTCCTGATAGTTTTTTTTCTCTGTCACGGAAAAGTACAGTTATTTCATCGTCAGCCGGTACAGTTCCTCCGTGCAATGGCGACTTAGAGCGTCGAATATCTGTAGGATATTCATGCTGTTTACACAACTGCTCGTGACGCTTAGAGTGTAATTGACGTTGCCTCTGTTGATGATAATGATGGTTGCGCGGTGGTTGCTCTGGCTGGTGTTTGTGCGTGTTGCGTGGGGGTGATGGTGGTTGTTTACCAATCGGTGAGACTACTTGTTTTTCTCTGTCACGGAAAAGTACAGTTATTTCATCGTTAGCCGGTACAGCTCCTCCGTGCAATGGCGACTGATTACTGTTGCACGATAGTGTAATATCGTTGAATATATACTCTACGCTTTGTGATTTATCGAGAGTATTTTCCTCATTTGATGCTTCGTTGTTCGGTTGGCTTTGCTGATTTTTAATAGGTGTTGATTTATCGATAGGTTGTGAATAAACGGGGCTAACTGCGTCGAGCTCCTTAAACCGCCACGAACGTATTTACGCCACCTTATTTAGAGCACACTTTACATCGTCTTCTTTCGAAATACCATGATGAATACAGTAAACGTTGTTGATGGGCATATTTTATAATGGTGGACCCTCGTATTCTTCCACATCGATGATTTCGCGCCCCAGAACGTCGCGTAAAAGCTCGGCTTTCTGTAAGTCTCTTGTGTAATTATGCAAGGCATAACAACACAGTAAACGTAGATTGGCGTAGATTTTTGTCAACGGTGTATCACCGTCAAGCCATTCCAATCCATGATGAAAACACGTTAGTTTATTGTTGCTCGTACGTACGCTCTTTAGTAGCTCGCCAAAGTCATATGGTGGTTCGACAAGCCAATGACCATAATGTTCTTCTTGAAGAGTCATCACAGCTATCTCCTATGGTAGAAAACAGTTCTTTGCATCGTCGAGTGCTTGAATATCCACTATAACGTCCATTATGAGGTCTTGATGTAGACTGATACCAGGTGCGGTTGCGTAGACGAGTTTAAATATTACAGCGCCGGGTGTGGCACCCTCTCGCCTCGGCTGCATTTTAATGCTTGAGTATACAGCATGATTGTACGCATAAACCATTTGTCGTAGTATATCGATGTAACAATGAGTATTACGATGTGTGAAGTAACGCCACATCCGCTCCTTGAGAGTGCGATTAAAACGCTCGATAATCGAGGCTTTTACATCCGGATTACGAGCAACGCGAAATTGTATGTTTTCATCTTTGAGAAATTTTTGGAGTTGCCACCGAGGAATTCTTTTCCACGGTCGGTTTGTAGTGAAACAGGTGTACGACCATCGCTACGCTCGAGGATACGTTTAAATGCCTTTGTTACCTCGCGCACAGTTTTATCCTGCAAGGGTTCGACCCATGCGTATTTTCTGAGAATGTCAATTATCATAAGCAGGTAGGAGAAGTTATCGTTATAGCTTCTCAATGAACGTAGATCCACGTGATCGGCCTCCCAGACATCGTCAATATTTGTAACATTCTAATACAGACGTGGAAAAACACGGTGCACAGGTCTATAAATGGTAAAGGGTGTCTCAGCAAGAGCGCCGGATTTAAATTTGCCGCCATTTTGTTAATACGAGTTGTACGGTGATTTTTTTTGACATTTGTCACGTACAGACCACGCTATTTAAGAATATGGAGAAGTATTCAAACCAACAACGTTTAGTTATTGTAAAAACACATTACAAAAATGGTGAAAGTTTTGTGAAAACAGTTCGCCAATTACGTCAAGTTTTTGGTCGCAATAATGCGCCAAATGAATCGACAGTGAGGCGTTTAATTACAAAATTTGAGACCAAATTTTATTGTTCGTCGTCGTCCTTGTCGGTCACTCGAAAATATAGCCACAGTAACGGAATCTGTGGTCGAGAATCCAGGAACTTCCATTCGGCATCGTGGTCAACAATTAAACATTTCCAGTAGCACTATGCAACGAATTTTGGTAAAAGATCTGCAATTGCACGCGTAGAAGGTTCGAAATGTTAACGGAGTTTTTGTGGCCCGAATTGGATGTAATTGTTTTGGAGGATATGTTTTTCCAACAAGACGGTGCGACCTGCCACACAGCACGTGAAACAATGGTGTTACTGCAGACTAAGTTTCCAGGCCGTGTCATTTCTCGATTTGGCGATCAACATTGGCCACCAAGATCGTGCGATCTAACACCGATGGACTTTTTTCTTTGGGGCTATGTGAAGGAAAAGGTGTATGCGGATAAGCCTGAAACAGTTGAACATCTTAAAGAGGAAATACGGCGCGTTATTGGTGAAATACAGCCACATTTATGCGAAAACGTTATTCAAAATTTCAACAAAAGAATAACCCTGTGCTAGAGGTTTCGTGGTGGCCATTTGCCTGATGTTGTATTTCACGGTTAATCGGAACTATTTTTCTTTATGTTGAAATAAAAATGTTTGTTTAATTCAAAAATAAATGTTTTTTCTTTAAAATTAAATCCGGTGCTCCTGTTGGGACACCCTTTATAACTATCCTGCTCAGTTAGTCAGTCATACACGGTGTCTGCTTTCTTTTTGTTACTGATTAAACGTCGCGCACCAGCGTATCCAGCTGGTGCCATCTTTCACCGTTCGTTGTACAACTTGTTCTAAATTTTTATCCACTTTTCAAACACTTTTATTACTTTTATTTTCCGACGTTTTAAAGAAGTATTCCCAGGGTGTATATCGTCGCCGTTGTCGTAGTCGTCGTTGGAATTATCACCGACCGCATCCACATTTATGGAATGCGTGTCGCTATGCTGCAATAACTGATTATCTTTTCTTGCTCGTTTAGTATCTCTAGATATGCTTAAATTCCACAATCGACTGTTGCCTATAAATTCACGAGGAACACTCTTTGTTCGTAGACCAACGATAAACTCATGTCTGCCTGTTGCTTTAAAGTCTTTTCTAGCTCGTACTGCATCGTTTATAATGTCGACAATAATAGAATTTGGAATGAGGATACTGTCTATTGTTACACATCCTTTTTTGTCCCATGTTATGCTTTTTGATTCATCACTCGTAGGTTTGCGTAGAAACTTTAATAGCACAGTCGCTCGGCGTTTATACATATTTGGAACGCTATTAACGATGTCAGCATCGCTCGTGGCTCCTGCACTATCTACCTCAGACGGTGTTTCAGGCAGTGATGGAAGTGCTGGTGAAAACGATTCATTTTTCGTACCAACGAGATATAGATAACGCTGCAAAACTTGTAAATACTCTTTCTATTTAGTAGCGTCGTCTTTACCATACATGTTTGATTAAAAAATTTTGTATAGCTCAGTGTCTAGTCTTGAAATAGGATCACCCTGGGTTTGCACTGTTTTCTCGTTAGCTGCTGGTACATGATTATTCCCAGAACCGACTATAGGTATTTCGACGTAACGACCGTCTGTATCACTATTTCCATCGTTTACCTCGGACATTGGCACTAAAAACATTTTTTTCGCATGCTCCATTACGAGGATGATTAATAATTTTTATCCTCAACACAGTGTTGTTTTCTCAATCGTCACTAGCACTGAAAAAATTACTAAATAAAGTTGTGATTATCAGAGCCAGTAAAAGTGGTAAAAAAGCGGCATCTCCTTTTTGAATTATGAAGCGTTTCTTCGCTCTCCAATTATATTTCCGCTGCTTACGAGCGACTGTACTACAATCACTACCACCACCACCAACGCGCTGTTTTGTAACACATCCTGAGACAAGCTGTCGAAGTATATTTTTATATTTTTTAAAACGTTTTTTAACACTTGACTTGACACAAACAACTCCTTGTAAAATGTTTATCGCGCATTCACAGATGCTATTGATTAGAGGTTTATCAGCATTACGCAATATTGATTTTCGCTGTTTTTCATTTAAATGACAAATAGCGTTAAGTAGGGCTATACAACGTTCATCGAATGGAATGTAATGTAATGTGTATTTTTCTTTTTCTTCGCGCTGGTGCTATCCCTCATTATTACAGTTTCATACAGTAGATGGAATCGTTGAAAGCCCGAGTCTTTGTGTGATGCGTACACGACTTATATCCATAACCGACTGATGTGGTGTCTACTTGTGCTTCCAATTAAATACGTTGACGAGTGTTTTTCGGCATGTAGACCAGCATTCGTTGATCATCGGGAAATATCATTGTACGACATCGACAATAATCGGGAGTCGATTGTTCAAGTTCCAATAGTAGATAACCGTGTGGCTGTGCGGTAGCATAGTGATATGACTTGGTTAGAAATCGTGGATTCTTGGGGTATACTTGTCTCGCTAGATGTGTAATTTGTGCTCGATCACGTGGATTTTTAAATATCGCCATATAAATGGCGTTTAATGATATATTACGTCCATGTCCCTGATGGACAATATTTTGTGTGATAAAAATCACACTAATATTTTTATTATGGCTACCTTTTGTGAAAAGGTCGAAAATTGTATTATTTGAGGATTCGCGAATTAAATCATCGATGATAACCAATTTTTTCAAGTTATTATCGCTTGAATAATCCTCCTGTTGCGGTAGACCCTCGTTAAATTGAATTTTTGGGATTTTGGATTTTTTATTACTTCTGGTCTTAGTAATTAACGATGACGATGGTTCTTGTTCACATGTGTTATTCAGAGCAGCGATATCAGAATCGAGAGTATCTCCATAATAAAATATAATTCGGTCGAATTCAACGTTACTCATTGAATTGAGAAACTTTAGAAATTTTCTCACGAAAACTGTTTTCCTACATCCGGTGGGACCACAAATCAGCGACGTCCACGGGTGTTTCCAGCGTACATCCATTATTTTTACTTATGAAGCGTGACAAATCCACGATACTATTGATAATGATGATGACGGTGAATATCGTAGAGCAACGAGATACAAAATCGCATAACCAACATCGCATATCCACGACGAGTCACGATGGTGTTTATTTAAAAAAAGTAACGCAATAATTATCTTAACATCTACAACTAGTAAAATTAATTATTATCATCAGAATCATGTGTTATCGTGTGAATTATAAAAAATTAATTCTTGAGTAACCTCCGGCAATCGTTCTTCGATCATTCTTCGAACGGTTTTGAAGCCACCAGAGAAATGTCTGTCATAAATTTTTTCACCTCCTGTGTTATGAACGGAACACCCAATACCTTCAACTCCAGGAACAATGTATCGAAATGTTTAAGGAATGAGGGATCGACTCAATGGCGTACAGCCTCACACAGATTAGAGCTATTCTGTGTTAAAAGAGTTCTAATTCGCACTTAGTCCACATTCTCGGCTAGCTCGTCAGCGGGAATATGTATAAGTAATTCAGCACATAGAACATCGATACAGTTTTTTACATAAACGACGTATCGCTGGAGCCGCCTGAAGCGCTCATCGACACACGGCGTTACGATGCATAGTCCGTCAAAGATTTCTTTTGCATCACTATAGTCGGTGAATAGATGTTTTTCTTGTTCTTCTTCTGTGGTGGTGGTTCCTCCTGCGTATTTTTATCGTTAATGTTGACGTCCTCGGCAACGACCTCGTCCTTGCCTTGGTCGAAAACAATGGATTTTGAGTCAAACGAGGACGCGAAGTGAATCTCGCTGTCATCGATGTTGAGTGTTTTACGGATGCGTTGATCAGCTTTCCAGCCATAATTCGTACAGGCCCCGGAATATGATGCTATTTCGGTCAAAGCATCTTGTAGTTTACTCCATTTTGTAGATGCAAAGGCGATGCCACCCGACGAGTTATTAAGCTGCAGCTTAACGACCGGTGTAACGTCACTGTTTGGACGTACCTGAAGACCCACGGTTATCCTCTTTGTTTCCGAGTAGTTCAAATTGTATGTAGTAGCAAGCAGCAACGGTGCTTCAAACCGTTCCATGGTTGATATAAATACAACAGAGTGACACGGAAAAATGAATAAATGATCGGGAATCTAGCGACGATAACTCTATTTCGTACCTTTTCGTACCTTTTCGTACGTGGAAAGAATTTTGCGTTTTAGTAGTTTACAGTAGATGGAAAACACTTGAACATTATACGTATGAGAATAAATACAGAATTTTCGTATTGTGTGTCTATCTGTGCGACAGAGTATCTATGACTCCAGGGTCAGCGCGGTCAGTACGGTCGGATGTAAATAGGTATAAACGGGCGTCGTATTGTATTGACCATATACAAATTCAATAGCCAGCGTCTGTACATTGGAACATAATTTATTACATCGCGCGCGCGAGGGTTTTCAGTTTTCCATTAAAGTATGGTAACTATCGTTGTCGTAGCAGTAAGGGGTGATTGACGATGACACAGAGACGTTTGACGGATATACCAGTTTGAATAAGTAAATATGAATATAATTATATGTAAAAAGAGTAGCGAGAATGAAAAATTTCTCTTAATGTATTTTTGAAAATGAATTTGTTATAAGAAAGTATACTGAATATAATTATATTGGGTCTGGGAAAAAGTTCGTGGCGTTTTTCCCGATAGACGGCAACAATTGCAAATAAGTCAGGAAACACAGATTGCAGCGACACCACTAAACGCTCGTTGGAGAGGTGACATTTCGAGCGTTACTTTGAGTGTATAAAGATCGAAATTGGTGCAGTGGTTGGAAAGTTGTTTGCGTTTGAAAATGGAGAAAAGTAATGAAAAATTGCGCTATATTTTGCAATATTATTGCGACAAAGGGAAGAACGCTGCGCAGGCTTGTGGAAAAATTTGTGCTATATACGGTGAAGGTACTTTATCGAAATCTGCTGTGCGGAAATGGTTCGCTCGCTTTCATTTTGGTAATTTTAATGTGAAAAATGAGTGACGCTCTGATCGTCCAATCACTGAAAAAGCTGATGAAATTCTTGAAAACGTCCAGCAAGATAAGCATATCAAAAGTGTCGATATTAGTATGGAGCTAGGCATTGACCACAAAACTGTTTTAAACCATTTACACAAAGCTGGCTACAAAAAGAAGCACGATGTATGGGTTCCTCATGAGTTGAGCGCGAAAAACATGATAGACCGAATTAACATCTGCGATGCGCTGCTGAAACGCAATGAAATCCAGCCAATTCTGAAACGTGTCATAATTGGTGATGAAAAATAAACCACGTACGACAATCGGAAGCGTTAAAGATCGTGGACAAGGGATGGTGAGAAGTCACAAGCATTCGTGAAGCCAGGATTGACGGCAAAAAAGGTGATGCTGGGTGAGTGGTGGGACTGGAAGGGAATCGTCCATAGTGGTATGTGTACACCTTTGCTCCATCCCACTATTATCCCCACTCCTTCCCCCACCACGCGGCTAACCCCACCACCGCACTTTTCCACCGCCGCGTTACCCACTCTGCTTGACCAGTGTCGGTAACGTGGACATCGTAAAGTGAGGTGGTGTGGGTACTGTAACGATCATTTTTATTTCATGAACGATTATTTTTATTTTTCGTGGGAGTTCGGGCTCGAACACAGAACTAATTAACTTTAGACCTCGAAGTACGTGAGAGCAGGGTTTATTTATAGGATGAGTCAGCTTACAACAAGTTATTTTACAGTTTCTTGCCTCTGTTATATAGAATGGGGCATTTGCATTCAGAATTCCGGTGATTATTTCCTTATTATATCGTCGTATCCGTGCATCAATTCTCGGTACTCTCGAACGTTGGCCGTGCCCGGTGTACAGCAGTATTACTGTATACTCGGTGTATAGATATATCACACTACCAGCTGTTCTGCTTCGCATTCGCTCTTTCGATAGAGTGTATTAACTCTATTTACAATTCTTTCTCTTCCACTCTTATTTCGCTCGAACACACTTTATCATTTATATTTTCCTATACGATATTTGCTTATTCATATTCATTAATCCTATGCATTTTAATTCTACCTATATCTTATCCTCTACATTTCCTAATTTTATATTCCACTCTGTATCGAAATTCGGGCATTCCGACGATTATTTCTACGCTATTTCTTAGTGTTCGAGCATCGATTCTCAGTATTCTTGGGCTCGTACCTCGATGACGTGTTGACGCCTTGGTATTCCCTCGCTACCCGCACACAAACCGCCTCAAGCACACGCTCACTACTTGGACAGAGTGTATCTACTCCGTGTACAATTCTTTCTCACTTATTTTCGTTTCACTTTCTCTCTGTCTTTCTTCCACGCACACGATTTTTGCGACTCTTGTTTATATCGTGGGTTTAAAAGTCCACACAGTTTAATCTTATTCTCTTACCTTCTACGCTCTTATTTCGATGCACTTATTTTCCTATAACTGATTCCTTCCCTTAATACCAAATACTTAAAATCTACTCGCTTAATCGTACTAATTAGACCTAGACGCGTGTTCTATTCACTTATAGTTTTGTTGAAACACGATATTTGACAAAACTTCTCACTGATTAACTGATGATTTAGATTTATCTCGAGATTTCTCGCCTGTCTCTTCTCTATATCTTCTAGATATTATTCACTCGTTTTCTTTTTTTTTATCTCCGAGCAACCACCGACTGTACAAATCGTATTTTAGACAAATCACCATATCTTCGCTTCTAATCTTTCGTTATAAATTCTGACTGTTCTTTATTCTCGGTGCATGATGCCAAAAACCAAAAGAGCAAGAGAGCTCCTCTCTCTCCGCACTGGCCTTTTATAGGCCTCCCCTCGCCACAGTCCCCTCTGCCTATTTCTCCATCATAATTTAAAATATAACGCATCTCGAGACTTTTCGTTTCGCCGCTGCCGCGCTCACCGCCTTCCCCTCGCCTTCCAGCAAGGCCAGCCGGTCACTGACCTGCTGTTTATGTCAGCGAGGGAATTCCGGAGGCTCAGGTGTATCAAAACACTCTATCTCTGTCTCTCCTCTCTGCTGGGAATCTAACAGCCGTCGACTCGTGTCACTCACGTTTCACGGTCTCCTTGTCTCTTTTCCTATCGTGTTGCATTCCTACCGCTTAATCTATGCTCCTGTGATTCTCTTTGGGCTCTTTAGCTGTTCGAAATAATAATTATGCATTGATCCATACGCTCATGGGTGTAACTCTGTTACATTATCCCCCAGATTTTTGAAGAAGCTGCCCTCGCAACTTCCTCCAAAATCTCCTACTAGCTATATTCTATCTTATTCAATTCCATTGAAAAAAAAAAAAAATTATGTACATTTCTTTCATACCTACCAATTGTATATCTGCTCGTTTGGACCTTCTTTCCTCACTCCTGCTTATCAATTCGGACACCACAATCCCTTACTCTATTATCGCACGCAGATCGCCTTCTTATATCGTACTTATAACCAGAAGAAATCTTTCTCTTATTCCTAAAAACAAAACACAAATAAATTTCAACTCGAGCATGTTTCCTTTTACTATATTTTATTCATTTATCACTGTCCATCGCTATCGTTGTCCCTGTCATCGTCGCCGTCCGTCTCGTCTGTCTCATTCTGTGTAATCACTTCCCAATTAATTAATAGTAGTATGTGTACACCTTTGCTCCATCCCACTCCTATCCCCACTCCTTCTCCCACCACGCGGCTACCACCACCACCCCACTTTTCCACCGTCGCGCTACCCACTCTGCTTAACCAGTGTCGGTAACGTGGAGATGGTAAAGTGAGTTGGTGTGGGTACTCTGGTGAACAAGAAAGACTAGAGATAAAAGCAGGATGCAGCAAAGGTGTACACATACTTGAAAAAAGGAAAAAAATTAGGTACTTACCTCTGTTGCTGCTGACGTCCACCTTCCTTCGACGGCGATTTTAAACTCCTGTCTCTCACTATCTCACTCACACAAACACACACACACACGCATGCGCGCGCGCGTCGACACTTTCATAACCGAGCATCGTCTGCTTCAGGAAGCTCGGGGTTCTCGAAGCCCTCGTCCACGACGCCGCCATCGTACCCGATGTCTATTTCGGCACTGAGGACTCCGAAAACCCGCCAGCCTCGTAACGAGGATACATTGCGAAAAATACGTTTTTGACTGCTCGATCACGAAGTTGAAGACAGACTGAATGCTCAGGATGCTGCTGGTTGGTATCACGAACTTTGAAGATAGCAAACCGCCCTCTGAATCATAACTAAGGTGTCCAGCGCTCTGAATGTAGCGACAGCGGTTTTGCACGTGCGTACCGCTTTGCGCTGTGCTCCTCGCAAAGCGCTTGCTCTGCAGTAAAAGGCGCAGAATATGATACCGTACCGCGAGGGACATCGATTGTAAAATAAGAGGCACAGTAAGACGATGTATTTGTTTTTAATTGATCAATATTTTATTTAAATCACTTTACACATATTTACCGTCGTATGCAACATCCCTGCAAACACGGTAATCTTCGCTCGGAGACTCCACCGCCGTTGAATTTATTTTTATCACTGGCTGATCGTCGAGAGACAAAAGCATTGTAATATTCACGCACTAATCTGTCGTTTTTCATTACATTATCGCTAAAGAGATTATTAAATCGCGACATGGTGAAGCCGCACGACATAAGATGTAGGAATACGATGCAAAATTGTCCACACACATCCGACGTATTACTCTGTAGCTGCTTGAGGCCGTACCGATAGAACTTGCAGTTTCTTCGTAGTCGTGCGAGATGTTGCGGTATAACCGGTGGTAGCCCGTAGCTATCAAAGTACGTTCCTTTTCCATGATGTTTAACGTACATGGCGAACCAATGCTCTCCAGGTCCGTCGTGGTTATCCGTGTTAACTACGAGTCCGGCAGGTAACGACCATACACGAGGAATTCTGTCAGCCGGGTATACGCCAACGGTTGAAAGTGGTAGATACTGGAGACTCTCGTAGATTTGTCTAGTGTTCATGCTGAACACGTAGTCAATGATTAAATGATGACCGATACGCTTTGAAAGACGTATATATATATGCAAAATTTATTTCACAGCAGGATCGATCGTGTCACGACTACATGATGAAGATTTCTCCTCTTTCTGATTCTCTTCCTCTTCGTCTGCTGACCAAACATCCATGTATGATTTTCCTTTGAACGGGTGCTCGCGAAGCCAATTTTTTATTTGGAAAGCCTGGCGCATTGCACAATGCGAAGACGGTGTATCGTTTATCATAGCGTGTCTGAAGCATTTTCGTGAAGATTTCGGCATAAATGTGTACGATGGGGCGCCCTCCTCATCCTCCAGGTTGGAAATTTCACGACTCGTGATATCGCAAAGAAGTATAGCCTTCTCGTGACCGCGAGTATAGATACGTCTTGATTTTCGCGAAATTTCACGCAAGTTAGCGTATGCCTGTTTACAGCTCACATCGCCCTCGTACCATTCCAGACCGTAAAAATATTTCGAGAGAAAATTATTCCGGCTTCTCGAATGCTGTGGTAATTCGGCAAAGTGACGCGGTGGTGCGACGATCCAATGAGCAGAGTACGGTCTATCCACTGCTACCACGGCAATTTCTTTCGGAATAAATTCCGAGTCTTTACCACGCATTCCCTGTATATCCACGACGATATCCATTTTCACGTCTAATCCGTACAGATGCTCGAGTTCGACTGATTAGTTACTCACAGACACGATTCTACGTCTCTTAACACGAAATAATTTTATGCCGACATCAGCACATTTTTCGCTTATCCGGTAAAATCCACCATTACTTGCCGAGAGGCATCAATTTCAAGGACATTATCATATTCCGCGTAGACTACACAATTTATCGTTGAAGCAAGCGCATCCTCAAATCGTACCTCTATTCTCACACTACCGTGCTTTATTAAATTTCAATGTGTATTGCTATTCGCCGAAAGATCGGGTGTCAAATCTAAAGCAAACAGACAGCATCCATTGCGATAATTATCGCGATCGATCGAATTACCGTCGTTCAAGAAATGTATTCCAGTTCCCGAAAACAACGTTTGAAAAGCATCCACATATAGATGATTTTTCGTGAAATCAGGTTGTAACGGTTTCGAAGGTATTTGAGCACCATCTACATACAACGAGAGATAATTTATCTTGTAATTGTGGAAATTGAATGGATTCATACTGAAGTCGCCGTTAAACGCTTTGTTATCGACAAAACCGATAATGACACGCTTCGGCAATTGACCTAACACGATATTATCGATAGTCTCTCCATGAATACCAGAGTGTATTGAAACGGCTTTTACCTCGACTCTCGTAAGAGGATATTTAGCCGTAGATTTTACCAGAGTTCTAGCATGCGAGAGCAGCACACCAGGAGCTATTTTTGTTCTACGAACGAGAAGCGATGCCTCGAGAATCTTTAAGCCGCATTGACCATTCTTTGTATCCCCCACAAGACAAAATGAATATCTAGACCGCACCAACCGTAGTCGCATCTCGACGCCGTTTAATAGGAACCGCTCCTGATTGAATATATCGCAATGCAGACCGAGCAATTCTACAGTTTTTTCGACATTAAAAAATTGTTTTCTCTTTACAAGACCCGTATTTTCCAATGTTATATCATCCATTTTTCCAGGGGTATCGTCGTACCAGAGAACACTCGTGAGATGCGAATTTTTTGCTGCTGGACCGTAATTCAAAAGTGTTTCTATGTACGCTCGATAAGCGTAGGCATTATTTGGAGGTGAAACTAATTTTTGATTCAGGTATACATCCACCTGATTGAACATAGAATGCAAGAGATGTTTACAGGGCCGGCACTTAGTTTCGATGCTGTACCCGCGGCATTTTCCGCAGTAGGAGATATTATTTTCACTCTCAGACTAAGCATAGTATGCGCGAGATCGATATACTCATCACCCTGTCCAGGAATAACAAATTCAATCGGTGAATCATCTGTTAGCCAAGATATTGGTTTGTAATACACCCAATTGGAGCCTTCGATAGTAGTTTGCGTCGGTGGGAGTGAAAATAATTCAAGTTCCGATTTAAGACACTCGCACGAGTGCGCATGTAGAAAAGCCATCTTGTTTCAGCTATCCAAAAATATCTGCAACTGTTCGTTGACGAGTCTTCTTCTTCTTCTTATTGTTCTTATTATTCTTCTACTTCTTTATTACTTTTCTCTATATTACACTTTTATTTTTACGGGAAATACGTCGTGGTTTACGTTCGTCCGATGAATGAGGAGTTCGCGAAATTTTGCGCTTTTTATAACCAGACCCCCGCATGAGAGTGCCAATTTTTCCAGTGTCTTTGCGCTTGAGATTACTGCCTGATTCTCTCGCTCTCTCGCGAATAGCATCTTTCACAGCTACATTTCTATCGAGGATATCACCGGCTACGTTTACCCCAGCGCGCAATGCCTCTTTACCAACTGCTTTAGCGCCCTTCTTCAAAAGTGGTAACACTCGACGAAACAGGCCCCCGAAAAAGCTGCCGATACCATGTCCTCGTTGATTAGGTGTTCCGATATAAACTTGGCTAATACCGCCGTACCCGCGACGGCCCCATCCGTGCTGCACACTGTCAATATCATCCATAGCAATGTAATCAATCGTGGGACCTTTTGAAATGTAGTGTCACAGTCAACGTTCCCTGCTCGAATGGTATAGGATCCCCAAATTCGTCTCTTATATCGATCTCGATAGTGTGTAAATTATTGCGCAAGAGAGGTATATATCGTGGCGTTGAAAATGATTAAATTTTTATCGAACCATACTGACAGTTATCAGTATCAATAGGGACAACTCGTAAGAGGGGTGTTTGTACATCGCCTGTAATATAGCTCTCGCAGATATCTGTGTATAGAAACATGCTACCTGGTATAGCACCGGTGAGAGATGCTGGCCTCGACCCTGGGTATTCGCAATGCGGCTCTATCATTACAGACCTACAAGCCTCTTCCGAGAATCCTAAGAGCTTCGCGATAGTGGGTGATACGCGAAAGTCATGGTATCGTAGATCGTCGCATACGCGGGCCACTTCGACCTGCCCGCTCGGAAGCGATTTAAAGCGCAAATGACCGGCCACGTGAGGTAACTTATTTATACTCTCCAAAAGAGCGTCTATAGAGCGATATACACCAGGTGCTACTTGGTCTCTATCAGCGCGTCTCCGTGTTAAAAGATTTAATCCCGATAAATCATAATCACAATCCTCAAAAGTTACGAGATTTCCTACAGTAGGAACATGTAAAAGAGTCATCGGATAAGCAATTTCCACAAGAGAAACAGACCATTCTCCGTGCAAGCGTATCTGACGCGGTAGTTTTGTAATAAATTTCGTCGTCGTATTATTCGAAAAATACTGCATACTACTGTTGCTCGGTAGTACGACAAAGAAAGAGCTATCCTTGGAGCTCATATTTATCAGGGACGATGTTTCCGAGCGTTCTTCCTCTTTGTCCTCTTCTTCTCTTTCGTCTTCTCAGATGACGGAGGCACTCGTACTCGTGATAATTCTGCCTCGTAGAAAATACCGTCGATAGTCTCGTTATTCAGATCGTGTAAAATATACACGAATGGTTCTCGATTCACTGATATTCGTTGAATCTTGAATAATTCGTTACTCCAACCACGCTCATATCCTTTCATGAAAGCTGCTTTAGCTGTACTGATACGTACCAAGTCACCGACGTTATATTTAGGCTTTTTAATTTTTTTCGCGTTACGCTCGTAACGCCGTACTAAATTGGGCTATAGAGGCATTTTCGAGGGTTACTTCGCTCGGAGGAATACGCGTTCCGCTGTGTCGAGTGTGATTATAAGCATATACAAAATTTTGTAAAACATCGATGTAACGCTTATTTCGCGTGTATGTAAAGTAGTGCCACATTCGCTCTTTTATTGTTCGATTAAAGCGTTCGGCAATCGAGGCTTTTATATCAGGGTTACGAGCAGCGCGAAAATCGATATTCTTTTTCTTGAGAATTTGCTGAAACGAAGCGCCGATAAATTCTTCGCCTCAATCAGTTTGCAATTGCTGCGGGCGACGATTGTTACTGCGTGCGAGTATGCGTGTGAGACCGCGGGCCACGTTTGCGCTCGTTTTGTCACGCAAAGCCTCGACCCACGCGTATTTGCTCAACACATCGATAACAACAAGTAGATATGCATACCCATCGTTGTACATGGCTAGCGAGCGAAGATCAGCCAAATCAGCCTCCCATACATCGTCTATATTACTCACGCTGTAAGCACGACGGGGAAATCGTCGTCGCACGAGGCGATGCGTGTTATATGAATCCTGTGTCTCGAGCCATGGTAAAACATTTTTTCGCGCTACTCTTCGATCCACCTAGGCCAAATTTTTTGCTCGATAATAGGAAGCAGGATGAGCGGTGTCATAATAGATTTTTTGAAGAATTTTCATAATTTTAGCGATGACCAGTTAAATGGATTCTTTTTCTTTTTCTTTTCTAACTGTGTGGGGGGTCGATATTCTGCTTGTGCGATGTTTTGCAATTGATCGTCCTCTTCTTCATCCCCCTCCTGCCTCTCGATGATGTCGTTTTCAGCCGTTAGCATTAAATCTCTGTTTGAGTGTGCGATCTCGGCCTCGTTGTTCCTGTTGTTGCTACTGTTGCTGCTGCTACTCGGGATTGCCGATGAATTTGCGTGGCATCTGTATCGCTCGCAGAAGTTTGGCAAAGTGAGATCGTCCGATGGGTTTCTCGCGATTTCTAGCTCGCATAGCATCGTTAACAAGATCAACGATATTGAAATTTGAAATTCTTCTGCCGTTTATGGAAACAACACCGTTACGATCCCATGTCTTTTTTTACCAACGGCGCTGCGACGCAAATTGCGAAGCAACGATATTGCTTTAGATAAACATTTTTTTGGTACGCTATCGATAATAAGAGTGTCATTGAGTCGAGATTTAATTTTGTTCATTAAAACGTCGTCGGATTTATTCTCGTGGCTATCGAGTATTGCTATTTTTCGTTTTGATGAAATATTCGGTACTGCATTATCATACTCGACCATGTGAAGATAACGCTGGAAAACCTGCTGGTATGCTATCCATTCCTCTCTTTCGCTCTTGTACAAGTGAGAGTTTAGAATTTCACTCAGCTCAGAGTCGAGGCGCGATAATGGCGTACCGGTAGTCTGTACGGAAGGCAACGGGTCTGCACTAGTAGTAGTAGTAGTAGTAGCAGCAGTAGTGGCGAGTCCAGGGAGACGATGTATGTTATCATGAGGAATAAGTACCATCTTTCTGGCATATTCCATGTCTCGTGTAGGCTAAGACAGGCACAAGAAGCAACTTGAGAAATCCGACACAGTGCTTGACGATGATCTTTCTCTTACCGCTCCCATTTCCCCTTTTGGCGGCTAGTCGTCGAAGAATTGTCGCGTGCCTCCGAAGATGATTCTTTTACACGTTGTTCAGACTCACGTTTTCCTATAAAACGTTTAGAGCACACTCGCATATACAGCGTACCAGCGTTACATCTGCTTTGCGCAAAATTGCACGTCGTTGCTCTTGCTTCAGATAACACAGCGCTTGCAATATAATTATTGGCTTTTTATCGAGAGGTCCACGCAACGCCATTACAAGCGCATTACTGGTACATCGCGCGACGCATCGCAAACTTTTATTGCTTTTTGAGGCACGTAAACGTAATGGTATTGGTCATCGGGAAATATACAGGCGCGAAATCGACAATTATTAGGCGTCGATTGTTTCAAGTCGAATAATAGATAGCCATGCGGTGCGGCTGTTGCATCGAAATATACCTCCTGCAAAAATCGCGGATTCTCGGGACATACCTGACGGGCTAGGTGCTGAATTTGCGCGTGATCTCGCGGATTTTTGAAGACAACGATATAATTAGCGTTTAAGGAGATATCGCGCTGCCCGTGACCCTGATGGAAGAGATTTTGCGCGATGAAAATGACACTAGGATTTTTATGATGGCTACCCTTGGTGAAAAGATCGACCACAGTATTGTTGGATGCCTCGCGCATTAGATCGTCAATAACCACAAGTTTAGGTCTTGTATCATTCGAGTAGTCTACTGCTTGCGGTAAACCCTCGCGAAATTCGATTTTATCACCGTACTTTGAATACCCGGTCTGCCACTCTGAGTAATAAAAAAGTATACGCTCGAACGGGACATCCGTCATTTCGCGCATGTATTTAAAGAATTTGTTTACAAAATATCTTTTACCACAACCCGTAGGACCGCTTATCACAGCTGTCCATGGATGTTTCCAACGTGTATTCATATCGATGAGTGTCTATTAAAATCAATCAGCAGACTCTCAAATAAGCTTATACCGCGGCGGCTGCGTTGGCGACGGCGACCCCGCGGCATCAGCTATTTTCGCGGCCTTAAAGAGCTGATAAGGCGCGGCGCGCCTGCACTAACTGATGAGGCGCGGGCCCGCGGTATAAGCTGGTGTTTACGCCGTATGTTAATTAAATAACGACAGTTTTTATATTTCTCACAAATAAAGCAATATTTTTACGTCACTATGCATACATGTCTATATGCAAATTTTACGAATCATCAAATTCTAAACAGTAATATTATATCCACGGATGTAGGAGGAGAAAGTCAGAACAAAAGGAAACACTCGATAAGAAAGACGGAACAAAAGGAATCAACGATGAGAAAATCAGAACAAAAGGGAGCGGTAGAGAGATAGCAGCTACTGCTACGAATAGCAGCACAAAAAGAACGAGCCGACAACGGTTTTATACATAATAAATAAATTTTTTTTTAAATGTGTTGTACACAGTAAATATGATACATGAAAGTAGACAAAGAGATTATTTTTAAATATTGCGAATTCAACCGTTAAACTCTATACTTTTTTGCGTTATACTAATTAGCGTATTTCACAATAGCCGTACGGTACAGTAGAGTACATCCCGTGCCGCTTTCGCTTCGTGTTAACAGGTTCGCATGATTTCGTTTCTTTACGCGTTACTACATGATGAAATTCCGTACGTCGGATAGCGTCGAATTTAAAAATAATAGGTACGCTCCTTGCTCCTGTCACGAAAGATCGTAAT
Organism: Cylloceria caligata; assembly: GCA_963942595.1. Taxonomy (NCBI): domain Eukaryota; kingdom Metazoa; phylum Arthropoda; class Insecta; order Hymenoptera; family Ichneumonidae; genus Cylloceria; species Cylloceria caligata. The sequence goes on along the minus strand of OZ012711.1, from coordinate 14,320,989 downwards.
GCGTTATAATTTACGTGTCGGCTTTTCGCAAAGTTTAGCGTGATACCCTTTACTTTACATTTTTCAATAATCGTACCGTCGGGTTTACGAACAAGGTATGCGTAAAATTTTGGTCCTCCTGAAACGAACTAATTTATATAACTACCAGGCCCTTATTCGCTTAATTCATCCGTAAGATCTCCTAGAAATTGACCGATTGGCGGCTCATACTCATTACCACCGGGGCGGCTCACGTAAATACAGGAGTCCGTATCGCAGTACAATATTCGTCGCCCGAGCCCCTCAAGATAACTGTATAATTTTAGGCGTGCCTGTGCCGTCGTGTATGCTGCAATCACGGCATTTGATGTAGGGGATGGTTGGATAGCATCGCGGTTGCTCACATAGTTTACATACATAATCTTGTGATTAACCGGCAGCATCCCCGTCACCTCAATCTCCGGACTCGTTAGTAAATTCATTAGCTCCGCGCGCGTGAAAACGATAACGGTTTTCGTGAGATTTTCTCGTTGACCAAACTTTCCCCAGAATGAATTAAGAGCCAATTTTGCGAGTGAACGTAAACCCGGATTTGGCTGCAAAGCACTTCGATCGAGATATACACCCTCAGACTCCTTGTACAATGCTATAAAACGCTCTATTGCTTCCTCGTCATCGTTACACTCTGTTGGCGGTACACTCGCCTCCTGTTTTATTTTTAGGAATGTATCGATGTACTCGGCAAAATGACCGCCTCGTCGCGTTGTCGAGTCATACTGCGTAACAACGTATTGCCAAATTTCATAGATACACGTCACCTTATATCCGAGCGACACAGCTTTTCTCAGTTCGTCCACGACCCATGTGCCGTCAAACGCTCGCTCAGTCGTGTCATCGTGTGTACAAACCTCGGATGTATCCATATCTGTACAGCACGTTCTACACAGGGGGAACAGTAGTTTCCCATGCATGCGAACAGGCAGTACGTGTATATGAAATCGCGCGAGACCCTCGACGACACTTAGATCGTTTTCAAGTCCTACGAGTTCTCGACACTCGTCGCCTACGTACAATTTCGGGTGTCCAACGGGATATTTTCCATTCTTACACACCCATAGATACAGCGAGCAAACATCCACATAGCGTATCTGCTCCCCATTCGCGACTTCGTACAAGCTTACAAAATTTTCCGTTCGACCGCCAAAGAATGCATCGCGTGGTTCGAGAGGCGCCTGCTTGACCATGGCGTGATTTTTCTCGTATATCGACATTTCCTCGTTATTCTCGAGTAATGTGTCAAAATCGCATTCCCATATTTCGGTTAGAGTGTACCCTTTCGATCTGATTCGCCCGGAAATAAGAACGGTACGCTCGTATCGCTCATCCATTGTATCGCCGAATTTAGTTCGAGTATCTCTATTCACGCGATAACATCGCGGACAACCATGCCAAAAACAGCCGTGAAATTGACGAACGTGATGGACCCCCGCATCCACGTTGTATCGGTCGACAGCCGGTAGGCCGGTCGGAGAGCGATACTCTCTCGTGCGTTCAGCATGCGCGATAACGCAGTTGCGCTCACGCTCGAGCCATACGAGCCATACGACGGCCTTGCGCGATTGCTTATCGCCCCAGCGATACCCCCCTGGTGGTAACACCGCAATGCGATCTTTCTGTAGAAAATTCTTTCGAAATACTCTCATACATGCTGATGCTATCGTGCATGCTTCTGTAAAGGGGCACACGCTCCCACAACGTATAAGTAACTCTCGAAAAGCTAAACACGCTCATCTCAAAACCGTAACATCTGTACGACAATATTGCACAAATTGCGTCGCAAAATCAAATTTATAATCTACGCGACTCGATTCTTCCTCATACCATTTTAAAAATCGCTCGCGATCCGTTGAGAACATAGTATCGGGTGAGTAAAAATGCAAAGCCGGCAGAAGACCTGAGTAATTCTGATATTCCGGTGTGTTAAATAAATGGGGAAATGTACCTTTTGCCATCTCATCAGCGAAACCAAAAGCCTAAGGTAAAGCGCTAAGAGCCATGGGTAAATAGTTTAGACTATCGAGAAAAACGACATCGTCAATTTTCATCGAGACATTCTTCGTACCATTCATAATCAGAGAGGGCAGCTGTGTTTTTTGCACCTCGATTAAATACCGTAGAATAAATTGTGCGTCGAAACCTCTAGCATTATGGGCGATGCAGATGGTCTTTTTAAATTTTTGCGATAATGCCAATTTCACGAGCTCCCCAACAGGATCATCGATAAACACGAATTCACGTTTACCACAGTTAGCAAAATCGGTCTCTATATCTGTGATATCCAGACATGCCATACATACGCATTGTGCAACACATAAATTCGGCTCGTGAATTCGTGTCGATTTATCATCATGCAATTGCTCGTGTTTTTGCGTCTCAAAATCATACAATAGAAATCTCGTGAAAAACTTGTCTTCTTTCTTCTCCTTTTGCGCCTCTGGTTTCTTAAGAGGTGCTATAAAACACGCATGCGTAGTCGGTCGCGTTTGTTTGCATGTAATACAAAACGATATGCCACATACATGTATCTTTTTGTCTGTGGTTTTAATCATACGCGAGCAGCCCCTACAGATTTTCAATGCGTTACAGACGCTGCACCGTCCATCTTTACGAGACGTGATACCCGCCGAGCCCTCACCCTTGTGATGAGCGAGGCAAAAAGCACCAAAGAACGAACGATTACAGTCGGCGCAATACTCAGGCTGAGAGTCTCTATTGCCGTTGCAATATGTGGATTTACATCGAGCACATTGATAGCTACATCGATACTCGAGTACTCGAATATACTTGGAATTACATTGCGTGCAGAACCCTCGACTACCTAGCGCACCGGCGAGATTTAATATCGGTTGATAGGGATGAGAACGCTCGTAATAGAGAATAAAGAGTGTATGATTAATTTTACCTATTGCGGTGAGTACGTATTTTCGCCCATCGTACAGAGCCGAAATGCGTTTTCCGAAGGCGAAAAATTCATAAACAACAATCGCTATACCCTCGTGAACCAAGTACTCCTGAAAGAGCTGAATTTCGCGCGCACCACACCCCCTAGACGGTGTTGTTACCCCTGCATTACGCATGAGCTCTATCGCTGCTGTATATTGCGCACCTCGAAGCCCGTTCCGAATTTGACACCATCGTCTGTGTAGGTCGCCCGCACGTATTTGACCGCGTGACAAGGGATCGTTGTAGACACAAATTATCGCAATTACTTATGCGTAAAATTACTTTTTTGCTATAGACTCGTGTGTAAGCCTAGTGCCCGCACCAGCTCCTTCGACGCCTCGTACTATACATGTCGTCATTCTACATGTACCAGCGTCTATTCGAAATTCGCGCGCGCTCTGAGCTACACTATTAATTAGTCGCCATATATCGTCGGGAACGATGTTACGAGCTGGTTGAAATGATAACCATACAGGTCCTTGCGCGAAAGACGGTACGCTCAGAGTCATACCCACATAATCATGTCCTTCGCACGATTCTGTAAGGCGTGTGAGAACATCTCGTACACCTCCCTCGAATCATGTCAGATGATCGATACCGACCGGTGGCTGACAAAAATAAAAATCTGTCTCGACCCTGCATCCTAAAGCGTGGAAAAAAGCGTCTCTGCTCGTTGTCGATACCGAAACGTTCACCAGGAGGCAAAATATCACTACCCCGTGCAGCAGTCCTTCCATCGCCAGTCTGTCCAACTGCAAGCATAATTAAACCATTTATTAGAGCTTTTATTTCATTTACTTTAAATTTTTGTTTGTCGCTAGCTATATACGATGTATATAATTCGTGTAACGTAAGAATTACAAACTTATATTTGCTTCTAGTCCTCGAACCCGTCGACTGCACCCGGGAACCGCCGACGCATTTCGTAAACCAACTCGATTGTCGGCGGTCTCGGCACAGTGAATCGTGAAAAGCGAAAAACGTTTGGGTCCGTCTCGTACCCTGTTTTTTCATTTTACTATTATTATCCGCGTAATTTTTTTATTTTTCTCAGCGTAGTTGTATTATTAAAAGCTTACCTGAATCTACAGGGTTCTCCTCCTCCTCTTCTTCCTCCTCGTCGTCATCGTCTACGTCTTGCTCCTCCTCCTCCTCCTCCTCCTCCTCCTCCTCCTCCTCCTCTTCCTCTTCTTCTTCTTCTTCTTCTTCTTCTTCTTCTTTTTCTTCTTCTTCTTCCTCTTCTTCTTTTTCTTCCTCGTTGTCTGTATTGCTGTTGGTATCATCGTTTGAACTGTATTGTCGCGATGGGCCTGCGACGGCTTCATCTGGTTCTCTCGAGGGGCCTGCCATGAAAAGATCGTTTGTAGGTTTATAGCCGCTGAATGGTTGGGTAAAATTTATTCAACGATTCCCTGCGGAGCTGTCGCCATCGTTGTCCCTGCTATGATCATCTGAATCGGTTCTACCCTCCTCATCGAAATCATAGGTGTCGGATCCCATTTCTGCGTCTTCATACCGTCGAACTATATAAAAATCTTATGAAATAAAGGAATTAAAATAAAAGTAATTAGCGCTATATATTACTTACGTCTTTCATTGAGTATGAGTTGCAGAGCAGGCTCATTCAGCCAACCGCGTCGACGAATAACACGCACCACCGAATCAATAATTATTTGATTATCAAACAATCCAATATTATACGCGTCAACTAAATCGCGCTGATGACACTCGCACAGCATACCGCGAATCTTACGAATAACCGCCTGTGTTGGAAGTTCCCATAGGGTGATCTGTAAATTTCTTCTCCCCCACCGCGAACGCAACGACTGTCTACGCTTCAATATAAACAATCAATCAATCGATCAATTTTCTTATCAATGAGCGCTTTACCACTCTGACCATGATTGTGCTGTTAGAGTAGTAGTAGTAGTAGTAACCACAGTAAATCAGACAATTAACTAGAGAATTTTCAAAGCGGCTCCCTGTTATATATATTCCTTTAATAAGCTCATTCTCTCTCTCTCTCTCTCTCTCTCTCTCTCTCTCTCTCTCTCTCTCTCTCTCTCTCTCTCTCTCTCTCTCTCTCTCTCTCTCTCTCTCTCTCTGTCTGTCTGTCTCTCTCTCTCTCTGCATATACTGCAGCGATGTAATGAATACGACTAACCGAGAAGCTGGCCGCACGCGATCACTTTACAAAAGCAGGACCTACTGAAATATTTAGCGATGGTGATGTACTTAGTTATCAAGTTTCACTGATGAAAGTCATATTGTTTTCATCTAATTTCAAGGCACTTGGCCATGAGGAAAATCATCAAATTTCGTCGACGCATATTATTTAGTTATCATGACACACATCATCTGTATGTCGAGGTGTGCATGTGCACATAAGTGTGCGAGAGTATGCAAGAGTTTCGGGATATATTTGCTGCTGCTGCTGTTACTAGGCTGATGAGGAGAATGCGAAAAATATCAAAGGATATTGGCTAGCAATTTTCAGTCGTATGATTTGCAGTATCAAAAGAAGAGGCGATGCAGCTAGATGGTGGGGGAAATCTGTATAAAACGGTGTATGAACACCACCGACGATTCATTTAAAAAGTTACAGTCTACACGAAAGCAATAAAAATGGTAAATAACGGTGCTACGTCTCACGCGATATCGCCATATAGAGCGAACCCCGTTATGTACGGTTTAAATAAATCATTTGGTAAAATAATCATAGCCGGGCTCGAGTTGAACTCTACGTGTACTCTTACACCAGTGGTGAAAATATTGTTGAATACTTTTACCGGAATTACACTCAGTGCGGACGAATGGCGAGTGTTTAAAAGTGATTTTTCTCGCGTACAACGATATTTCGAAGCTCATGGGGCTGATGCCGAGAAAATGTGTAACACCCGCATAGAGCACACAGCGCATTACACACTTTTAACCTCGTGTTACCAGCACAGAGCTGTCTCATTTGGTCAAATAAGCGGTAGTGCTAATGAGGAATACGAGAATCAAGAGGAATCTGGAGAATCGAAACGGAAACGCTTCCGAAAATACACTCCAAACATTGTTCTTCAGCGGCCGATATTTGATAGGCTCGTCGAAAGAAATAGAAGAATTGATATTCATATGCAGGCTCTAGAGAGCAAAAGTGAAACGATTCAGCGGCGTATGAACGAGATGGTATCATATGCCCGTGAAAAGATAGTTGTCAGTAAAACGCCTCGTGCAGCAGCGTATGAGGTCATCTGTTCCAAGGAATTCTTTGAAGAAGCGCTCAAGCACATCACGACCTTGCTAGCGCCGGAGGATATGGAGCTTATGAAAATTATTTTGTCCGAAATTATTGTGCTGTTTCGTGGTCATATCGCTGATCATGCATCGGGCGTTGCGAACGCAATAATTCTCCGTATGTGCAGCTATTTGTGATAAAGACACTGTTGTAAATAATTGTATATAGTGTACATTTCGCTCGAAATATTATAAAGTATACACCGAGGTCAGTCATGGAGAGAGAGAGAGAGAGAGAGAGAGAGAGAGAGAGAGAGAGAGAGAGAGAGAGAGAGAGAGAGACAGTCCTAAAACCGAAGCATCAGCAAAGGTCTGCGATAGAAAGAAGACGGAGCGCTCGTCTCTGTTTCATTAACACAGCAGATCATGGAATACGTGCCAATGTCGATTAGCAGCAAAGCAGCAGAGCTTGGTAAGTAAAAAATATAAAATAATTTTTTAATCTTAATTTAAAATCATGTAATATTTATTTTTAATTATAAAAAATAATGTCTTGCAGAGCAGCCCCTGCATATGAGCCGACACCGACGGTTCGTTATTCGTGTCATGGAGAGCGAGAGGAAGATACATATACTGTACAGATAGAGCTAACTTCGGGAAAGAAAAGTGCCACCCGACATCCTCATCCACAGTTGTCGTCGGTGGCAGAAGATCATCAACGCTGCCAACTTTGTATAATGAGGCGTGGCATATCAGGTAAGACAATATCGATTATTCTGTACACGATGTTTTTTATTGATCAGTGCGTTCAATTAAATAGTTGTTTGATTCTTTTTTCAGAAGTACACTATGATGACAACGCCCACAACGAAAAATAATTTAAAAGCGATATTACGAGTGATAATACAAATTAATTCCGTATAGCAATAAAAATAAAATTAACGGTGAAGGAATCTCCGAGCGTGGATTACCGTGTTTACAGGGCTGTTGCATACGACGGTAAATGTGTAAAGTGCTTTCCATAACATATTAATTAATTCAAAAAATATCTGATCTTACTGTGTCTCTTATTTTTATAGCATAATAATTAGAGAATTATAATTGAAGTCTTTCTCTCTCTCTCTCTCTCTCTCTCTCTCTCTCTCTCTCTCCCTCTCCCTCTCCCTCTCCCTCTCTCTCTCTCTTTCTCTGTGAGGGATCATATTCTATATCTTTTACTGCAGAGCAAGCGCTTTGCGAGGAACATAGCGCAGGGCTATGCATGCTCGAAAACCGCTTTCGTTGCATTCAAAGTGATGGATACCTAGTTATGATTCATAGGAGGCTGTTATCTTTATGTCCGTGATACTCTGTAGCATCATCTCGAGCATTTAGTCTGTCTTTGGCATCCTACTTGCAAACAATAAAAAACAATATGTATCCACTATACGGCAAGGAGATTTTAAGCGACGCGTTTTGGTGCCGATTAATGTTTGTCGAGAGTGTGATGAGCATGTTCCTGCGTACACAGGAAATGTGCGATGCATACAACGATCTGGGAGAGCTCCTACGTAGCGTGTATTTAGTGGAACGCCGTGGAAGACCCATTGAACTTGGGGAGCTGTATGGCTCTACCCGAAAACTGGCGAAACATTGTCGATAATAATGGAGCATATTTGGTTTAACCGCTTGCATTACTTTCACGAGTCTGACTCGTGATGAAAATTTTAGGCCAAACTTGAATATCACGAGTCAGGCTTGTTGTTTAATTTCATGTCAAACGTGAATATCACGAGTCTGGCTCGTAATTGATATTTCGGGCCAAACATGAATATCACGAGCCGTCCTCATGGTCTTAATCTCGGGCTAAACAAGAACGTCTAAAGTTAGGCACGGCTTGTTCCGAATTTCAGTGTAGTGCAAGGGGTTAAATTAATTAATTTTCACACTATAAGAAACCAGTTGAATTTTACTAAAAAAACGCAACGAACTTTTTCCCAGACCCAATATAAAAAAAAGCTAGTCCACGTTCACAAGCATATATTTAAATATGTAAATGTTGTGTATTTTGTCAATACACCACCCCTGATGGAAAAGATGTCGTAGAATTAGAGTTTATTGACTTGTATACGCGTGTTACATATGTATATATAAATGTAAATGGAGACTGCCTATTTTGTCAATGCAGTCTAGTATAAAAACGGCAGACGTTTCGTATTACCGTGCTGTTGCGTGGTGGTGTAGAAGGGATTACCGCGGCTTATACGAGTGGCCCACTGCGGCGAGCACCCGGCTTCATACAACAACATGTGGTTGTGCATCTTGCGTGCAACGGAAGCCTCTCACACAGGCCGCTAAATGAAATTTGAAAAAATTTGAAAAAATGTTTAATTCCCGTTCAAACCCTATATATTGTAACGGTAATTTTTATCGTTAACAATATTTTTTTTATTTTTCGTGGGAAAATCGGGCTCAGACACAGTACTAATTAATATGAGACTTCAAGGTGTGTGAGAGTAAGGTTTATTACAACGTGAATAATTTCATAACAAGTCATTTTACGGTTTCTGGCCACTAATACCTAGGATGGTGCATTGGAATTCGGTAATTCTTTTGGCCATTATTTTTACATTATTTCGTCTTATGCATGCACAAATTCTCAGTATCCTCGGGCTCGAATATCTGTTACGTGTCAATGCGTTGGTATTGACCCAGTAACTCCTGCATGCACACACACAGCCACTCGCATCAAACTCGCTCCTTAACAGTATGTCTCACCTTTATTTACATTGCTCTCTCTGTTACTCTCTTTTCACTTTCTCTCTTTCTCTCTTCCACGCACACAATCGGGCAATTCCTGTTCGTATCGCCGGTTTAAAATCCACACAATTAAATTCTATTTCCTTAAACGCTACTCGCTTAGTTCGATGCACTTAATTTGATATACCTAAATTTATCCACTTAATCCTATTCGTTTTACACCTTTCTACTTCTAGATCTATTTCACTTTAAATCTATCGCCTGATTATTATTTTTTTATTTCCTTTAAATATCTTTCCTGTCCGACTTTCCTTCTTCAGACCGCGTTAACACCGGCTAAATTTATTTTCCTAATTTCGGAACCACGGATTTTACTGAGACGCAATTTTTACTTGATTTTCTAACATTTTAATTCCACAAATGATCACTTTGTATTTTTACTACAGAGACTTGTGCAAAATGTATCCGTTCGGAAAAACTTGTACTAAGAGAGCCTTCCCGTCGCCGCCGAGCAAGGCCAGCTGGTCGCTGACCTGCTGTTTTTGGCGACGAGCGAATTCCTAAGGCCTGACGTCACCTGTTTTTACGCTAGGGTTCGGTGGCCCAGCGTCCGCGGTACTCGTTGCTGCCGAATATAATTCCGGCTCTTATAGCCGTTCGGAATAATAAAATTACGCTAGCGCATGTAACTATGAAGTTCAACTTTAAAGAAAAAAGTTTTGTTATCCGCTCTTTTGTTTTTTACTTTCATTTTGTATTTTGTTATTTCATTTAAAGTTTTTAAATATAGTAAAAATAATTTTTATTACTTAAATATTTATCAACCTTAAAATGATTGAATGACTAAAAGATAACAATTTTATCGTCTTTTGTATTTTATATTAATTTTTTTAATCTAGCAAAAATAATTTTTATGATTTAACAATTTTATTATTGTTTTCAAAAATTTAATAAAATACATTGTCAGCGCCAATGAGTCTATGGATCAAGTTTTTCTTTGATTGGTTGACGAAAAGTGAATTCATGACAAAAGTGAAAACTTGCTTCGTAGACTCGGTAACGTCGGCAATATGTTTAATTCAATTTTTGAAAAAATAATAAAAATATTTTTGCGAAATTAAAAAATAAAAATAAAAAACAAACGTGTGGAAAACAAAACGTTTTTCGTTAAAGACGATACATTTTTTTAAAAAAATTTCCTTACAGCTATGCCCTCGCTACTTGCGTCAAGTAGCAGCGAGAACGACGCTGGACCTTCCAGCGTCGACTCATGCTTGGCGTCACCGTTGTCATGCACGACATCGCCTAGCCCCGACGACGATGACGACGACGACGACGACGACGACGCCTCAATGTCGGGTGTATCGGCAGACGACGGTGACGACGACGATATATTGTTCATTGCGGGCGATGATAACGAGGACGACGACGACGATGAAAACAATCAACTGAGGCTGCTGGAGGCCCAGGAACCCGATCATTTAAAAGACGCCGATGATGAGGCTATGGAGGAGGATAAAGACGATGACAGCGACAGCGACAGCGCCGACGACGACGATGATGTCCTCAGCAGTCCGGCTAGCCCTGACTCTAAACAGCCGGGCATAGAGGAAGAAGAACAACCAGTGATGGTTCACCAATACGAGGCATCTACGGAATCCGAGGATGACTCGTATTGTGATGAGTAAAAATAATTTAAAAATATTTAGTATTAGAATATTTTACAAAGGTAAATTAATGAAATTAATTTCCTGATAGATGATGAGCAGCAAGAGTTCGTGCCGGCTGCCGTGCACGAGGTCGAAAACATTTCTGATAGCCCCGAGTCACCACCACCTCACGAGCTAGGTTTTGACCTGGACGAAGATGCGGTGGTGATTGGCATCCGCGTGATACCACAATATCACACGGATGGTACGGTCGGGGATGATTCTGACTTCTGCGACGAGGACGATGACCTTGTCGCCGTACATCTGTACAAGGCATGGCGCCGACTCCCTGAAGAGTGAGCGTAAAAAAATCCACAACTCTGGATTTTTTACAGCTCACTGGCCTCTGCTGCTGTCGTCTATACCACCACTGGTTTCCGCAGAGCCCTCGTCGTCGTCGTCATCGTCATCATCATCGGTGTCATCATCAACGTGCTCGTCGTCATCATCATCGTCGTCGGATGAAGACGAATCGTCATCACCACCAGCATCGCCAGCGCCTCCATCATCGATATTATCGTCATCAGCATCTTCATCGCACGAGGTATGTCTCGAGAATCAAATAGGTAGGGGTTTAGTTGAGGCTGGGGTCAATAGCGTTAGTTGCGTGGTAGCAGACGTCGATAATACTAGGAATAATAGCCCGGGTACAGAAATCCGAGACACTGAGATTATCATCGATGATACGGACGATATTTTACCGCCAAGAAATCGTTTTGTTGTCGCGGGTGCGGTGCGATATAAATATTTACGTCGTTTCGGGGTTTCAGCGCGACAGATGGATCTTACGTTAGTTCAACCATCCGCATCTATAAATCCGGTCACGTGGATCCGTAACTCTATCCGAGATATTCACGATTATTTCGTAAAGGATCGCGATGACACAGATTTAATAGGTGTGGGTTTTGTCACTGGCGTGATGACAGACGGTGGAGTGGGTATATCATTGAGGCCTATTTCACGGTTCACTGATGAAGCCCTATGGGCTTTGATGTGTGCGGTGAATCAGAGCTCGAGGATTCTTGTGGCCTCCGACACGTTGCGAATCATCGTTACGTATGTAGCGGTGCCGACTGGTCAGGGACTCCGTGTTTCAATAGTGATGAGTCGATCCGTGATTTGTATAATACAAAACGGAGATAATTTGTGTTTTCCGCGCTCGATCGTTGTAGCCCTTGCAAACAACGTACATAAACGCGAACGTAGCAAGACTCGGAAATAGCTTGGACTCGTATACGACAAGGGGCGTCGCTCGACCAACGTGAAAAAGGGCGATCTCTTGTTCAGCTGGCTGGTGTGCAAATATCTCTAGAAGGCTGTCGTAATCCGGAAATAACAAATTTCCAAAGATACCTCATACCTTTGAGGATTGCTATTGTGGTATACGATTGGGACTCACTCGGTACAGGTGTACCCCCGCTTTTTGGTGGACAAACGTCTTTCGTAATGCAGAGGCCATCTGAGGTTGTTAATATGGCGTATAGTGCTATTTTAAAACACTATTCGCCAATCACCAACCTAATGGGCGCAGAATGTGGTAAGAATTACTGTATAACGTGCAATAAATTGTAACGGTATTTCTACGTTAGCATTAAATTTTAGTCTTCTGAGGGGAAGAATTCGGGCTCGAACACTTAGATAATTAATTGTAGCCTTCTATAGGAGGTATAAGTAGGATTTATTCAATAATTATTATAGAATTCTGCGGTGTTAGGCTTTTTGGCGCCTTTAGCCGCACAATTTATTTGTGGCGTTTAATCGCTCTGGAGGTTCCGCGCTTTTCTTTACCCGTGGTGTTATCGGATTTCGACTTCTGCGCTCAGCGGTGGATGTCCCAACTAGGGAGAATCGAGCTTGGCCGTCTTGATCTCTCGCTCGCCAGGCTGCTGATGCGCGGTCTGCTTGGCTTAAGAGTCATCGAGCGAGGGCATACGAAGCGCCAAGTGGCCAAATAGCAAACTACGATTTCGTAGTTTTCGGATTTCGTCGAAAATACAATAGTATTATATAAAAAAACATTAAAAACGAATTCTTTCATTTATTATGATTTGCAGTCTGGTCCGTCTCTCCATGCAATTTTTTTCGCATAGACACAATAAATTATCGAAAATTCGTGGCAGCTGTCGTTAGCCATGACGCTTTTCTCGCGAACTCATTAATTCATTTAACTACAATTTTCACGCATATCTGCTACACTTCACTGGACCAGACCGGAAATCTTACCACTGCACTGCACTTAAACAAAAAAATTCTAACTTGTTTCATTGCGAATCCAAGCGATAATCCGAAAAGTACGAACGAATATGTCAAAGTCGTGTTCGCGGCCATATTGCAGTCTATGCTATCTAATTGTTAGTTCCAGCTCCTGACGGTAGATTCGCGATTCACGGTTGTCGGTACAAGCGGATAAGCGGGCGTGAAGGCATAAGCGTAAAGCGGGCCCCGAGACAAGACATTTTTTTTATTCTGACTCAATGTTGCTGTAGAATCTATGTTGGTTTCTCGATTGAAAGTTTATTTACTGTACCCGGCCACATGGATCGGTGGGATACGACTCGGCGCAGAACCAACTATACTTGGGAGTTGGAGGCAGAGCTGCCGGAAAGCGGCCGCAGCAGCACGACGCACACAAGCGCACGCCCATGTACGTGTGACCGCCCGAGCTCGTGGAGCATCGGACAATAGAAGGAGACAGATATATGACTGTCTGTCTCTTTCGCTCTCGCTCGGCTCGGGCTGCTCGCGCTGCTACTGCTGCTAGTGCTCGGGCTGTCGCGCGATACATTTAACTCTGACTGAGACGAGCGCGTAACGTATGTTAATTTGCGGTTGATGATAATTCGAATCCACGCAGTGACAATTTTTTTTTTCACTAATTATTGCATTTTACGATTAATTAATTATTGTTATTTTATATTTTACATAATTTTGCTATTTCTTGTTTTATTACGTATGTGATACGGGCCATGTTATACCTCATAAAAACCGTATCAGTACTATTGCTGCAAAGAATGGACTATAAAATGTAATGGTTGCTTAAAAAATGTGACACAACGAGAACTCGAACTGTCATCAGCCGCGGATGAGAGATATAACGCGCACGCTTCACTGATTATCGTTGTCAAGCTGCATTAGCAAATGAAGATACCCAAATTTGATTGAAAGCTTCTGAAAACTAAAAATATAACAGTTAATCCAACCAACCGCGTTAACGATTGTTGGAAGAATTACCAAAAGAACGCAATCCACTCTTGGCCAACGTGTTGTTATGCCGGTACCGGGTAATTAGATTATTCGGTATTCGGTATAATATTAAAAAGTTATTATTTTTCGGGATCGTTTGCCGATAAGGAGATGGATCTCGAGTTATCGATGAAAACACGAATTTATGTAAAAGGAAGTATTTATTATAGGCAACGGTGACTTTCCGTTGTCTATTTAGAAGTAAAGTAAGAAAGTACGATAATGCGTTGTTTCGAGAATTTCACGAGGAACCAACCGTTCTCTGTTAAGTCGAAATTAATTCTGTCCTTTCGTAAAGCAGTTGCTAACTGTCTTCACGAAAATCCCTTAGTTGGCAGCTTTAGCTTTAGCCTATCGTAGATCGCCTCGCGAGTCGCTTCATGCTGCGTCGGCGTCTACTTCGCATCCCGTCTTGTATGACAGCTATCTTTCAGAATTCCATCTCTAACTGTGTCCGCTAAGGAATATTCCTGAGAATACGTTAGAGGAATATTCCGCGACACAACATCCCTCCCCCCTTAAAAGGAAAAATTTTCAAAAAAAAATTTTTTCTTCAGTTGGTTTCCCGTACCTTACAATTTTAATACAATTTTACGATTTGATATATGATATATAATATGTGTGTAAAATGTTTCATTTTTGTTTGCTAGCTTCTTTCAAGTCGAGCAAGTCGTTCTCGATTGGGGGGACGATTGCATAACCTGGCCAGCTCGGTTCGAAGTCGTTCCTCTGGCTGTTGTCGTCCGAGAGGCTCGAGGTTGATAGTTACCTCGGCGGTTGCCGGGGTTATTGCTTCTCTAGTGCTCGGTGGTGTTCTGTTTCTTTTGTACCTGTAACATTTAAGCAGAACGTAGCCAACCAAGGCGATCGGCGCTATGGCGCCCAAGGAGTAGAAACTCAGGTTGTGGATGTGTTGCATCCCGTCTCCGGCAGTATGGAGGTTGTCCATGATTTGGTCGGCTCGAGCTCCGAGCTTCCGAAGCTCTTCGGGGTCTCGCAGCACGCTCTGTAGTGGGATGGTCCTCTCGGTCTGCGGCGGGGGTGCCCGAGCTTCGATCTCCGTTAATGTCAAGTTAAACGACGGGAGGTAGTTTTCCTGTATGATCTGCGATGTTCGCCCGATGGTTTTGATGCTGAAATCTCGGGCGGTTACTATACATACGCCTACCAAAGCCAGTATTCCCGAATTATTCAATATTTCGTGCTGAGTGGGATTTTTCCCACAATTTATCCCTATGGGGACCGGGGTTGGCGCGACGTATAACCATCGTCCTTGCTGTTGCATTGGAACGATTAAGGGATGTGTGATTTCGACAACCCTTTTCGCGCAATTTTTTCCGTTACCGGTGTCCATTTTCGCATAGATTAGGACTTCGCAGGGCGCGTCGCGTGTGACCGGCATAGTAGGGTGTGTTGGTGGGCAAATGTACGATTTGCCCAGTACCTTGCAAATTTTTATGTCATCGTATGTCATCCTTAGGTACTTGCGATTCTCTATATCTATTACCAAGTGGGACTCGGTCGCTTCTATGTAGTAGTGCCTGCCATTGTCCGCTCGCGTGGGTATGGGGTATACTTTTTGCATACTATATCGTTGCTGCCCGATCAGCGGTATGTCCAGCACGAGTACCACTGCGTTGCCTTCGCTGTAAGCCCTGGTATCGGCCAGTCGCATAAGTGTTGACACTTGGTCAGGTGCTATTGCGACCGGGAAACTACTGCCCGACGGTAGGTGTGGTAGTGCCTCTACGAGGTGCCTAGCGAGTGTGCGTGGCGGCAGGGACGTTGCTCGGGCCTTACCGCTAGCTATATCGTCCACCAGCCACACTAGCTCCTGTACGTCGCCGAGTAATGCTTCGACCGCAATACTTATCGCGTTGAGCGTCTCGTCCAAGTGTTGGCGTCTCTCTATGTAGTATACTTCGCTGTTAAGCGTGCGGTTGATATGCTGCATCAGGGACAGCAGGGTCTGTTCGTTAGCCTGTATGTGTTGCGCGCTTTCATTAAATAAGCAGAGCGTGGTTTTTATGACATGTATTTGATTTTTTAATCCTTCCTTCAGGGTCTGGTGGGACGCCTCCAGGCGCGTTATCTCTTCGTGTAGTTCCTTTGCGTCGGTGGCATCCATGTTTCCCGTGATGGCTTTGATTATGCTTCCGAGGCCATCTACCAATCCTCGGCGCTCTCTGACGGGGCGCGTCCCGAGGAGGTCGAATATGGTCAGTATTCCTGTCTCTATTCTTTTCTTCATTCTCGGAACCGAGTCGCTTATGACGGGGCATATATCGTTGGCGCGAGTTTCGCTTTCGCACAGCTCCGTCAGACGTTGTAGGCTTTCGCTTATCTCCCCCTCTCGGTGCAGTAGTGCAGCGAGGTCCAGCCTGATTATCAGTCGCCACGTCGATTGAATTATTGTAAGGCTCCCTATGTTCTCGTAGTAGATGCCCGGAGTGCTGGCAAAAGTGCTGACGAGGTAGTCAGCTGTACGCGGTGTGGCTGTGGTTTGTCCATACCTTGCTGCGATTAATCTGCAATCAGACGAGGGGAGGAAAGCGTGAGTTCTCCCTCTTTCGTTGCAGTCTCGCGAGTTTCGCTCGAGGGCTTTTTGGCTCATTCTTGTTCTCACAACCCGACTGGAACGATGTCAACCATTCTTGTCCGCGTTTCCAGGGCCTCGCCCTACGGGGCAGTCCTCTGTAAGGGGGACGACGTAACTCCCGCGGTAATGGAGCTAATTGTAAGTACTCTCCTTACCTTGCTTGGAATTTTTAATGTTTCCGTAAAATTCTTATTTATTTTAATTTTCATTTTTATTTTCAGAGCTGCCTGGTCGTGGTACCAGGGCCTAGTCGGCGCTGGCTGTCCGACGAGTTTCGGGAGCGAGCGGCTACTTGCCGTCGCCGCCAGGACAACCGCCGAGCGGTGTATTGTCTGTGGGGCCTGGGGCCGTGGCTCGGAGACGAAGAGCCCTACCACGATTTCGTCGGGCTGCGCCGGCTCTTCGCTGAGGAGCCGCTTCATACTTGTCCCACTTGCGGAACCATCTTTGTTTAATAATAGTCATAATTCTTTCGGAAATTTATGTTTTTATGTTAATTAAAAATTTTCGAATTTACCTCGAGTCGTTAATGGAGTTCCTACCTTGCGCTCCGTGGAGCTCCCTACCCTCATTTATTTAGTTTTTATTTAGTTTTTAATGATCAATAAATAGTTTCAGGCGGTTGGCGTGGACCGCTTGAATCTTCCGTCCCTTCTGGACGACGTAATTGACGGGAGGCCTCGCTTCCACTATCTCGTGGGGTCCCGTCCACTTCGGGGTCAGCTTGGCCGTCCGCCCCCTGCGCACCGTCTCGTCACGGAGGAGTACGCGTTCGCCGACGCGGTACTCCTGCTCCTGTGCGCCTTGGTCGTATGTGGTTTTCGATCGTCTTTTCGCGCCTTCCAGGTTGTCTCTTGCTACAGTCCATGCGGCTCGTAGTCGTTCGCGTAGCTCTTGGACGTAGTCGTCGTATGCATAGGTGCGGCGGGGCTCCTGCTTCACGGCGGTCGGTAACTCCGCTTCGCGTCCATACACCCACACATGGGGTGACAATCCAGTCCCTGTATGTGGAGTGGTGTTGTACGTGAACATCGCGTATGGCAGCCACTCGTCCCAATTACCTTGGTCCTCGTTTATGAAATTTTTCAGGTATTCAGCGAGGGTGCGGTGCGATCTTTCTAGCGCGCCGTTTGACTCTGGGTGGTAAGCAGTCGTTTGTATCTTCTTGATTCGGAGCAGTCGACACATCTCTCTGAAGGTCGAGCTGAGGAAATTCGTGCCTTGATCAGATAATATTATTTCCGGTGTCCCGTGCCGGCAAATCAATTCTTCTACGAGCGCTTTTGCTACTGTCGGAGCCTCTTGGTTCGGTAGTGGAATTGCTGCGCTGTATTTGGTAAGTGCGTCTTGGATCGTAAGTATATATTTTTTTCCGTTGACGCTTTCCGGTAACGGTCCTACGATGTCGACCGCAACTTTTTCGAACGACCTCGATGGGGTGTCAGTTACCACCATTGGTACTCGTTCCCTTTTCCCGATTTTATTTTTCTGGCAGGATCCGCACGATGTTATGTATTTTTCTAAGTCCCTTCTTATGCCGGGCCAGTCGTACTTGGTCCGGATCCGATGCAGCGTACGCCTGATACCCTGATGCCCTCCTAAGGGGGTGTCGTGGTATTCTTTTATGATTTTCAGGCGGTCTTCGAAGGAGGGAGCGGCTACGCCACTGCGGCAGTCGCTGCGCTCTTTCATAACGCTGTCTTCTTCTGTGCTGCTGGAAGTTCGTAGGCTACGGGCCCCTCCGTGCCGCGCTTCCTCAGCAGGCCTTTGCGGTGCTCTGTCCGCAATTTCTTCGCTCGGTGTGCCCACCGGTGGCTCCGCCGTTGGGTCGCTCTCTCTCTCGAGCGGCCTTGCAACGTTCGCCTTTCGCGGCCTTCCGCGCTTCGCGGGTCCGCCATACTGTGCTGGGCCCGCTCTGTCCTTGTCAGCGGTGCTCGCAGTCTTACCAGTGGCCTGCGTATGTAGCTTGCGTGGTCTACCCCTTCCCCGTCCGCACGGCTTTTCGGCGGGGCTGTGGGGTTCAGTAGAGCGTTCTGCAGGCACGCTGCGAATCTCTCTGTCCTCTTCTGGCGCATTGGCCAGAGCGGCCTCTCTCTCTGCCGCGTTGCTAGGCTGGCCCGGGGTATTCTCGGCTCTCCGCTTTGTGCGGCTGTCCGTACCCGGGCGCTTGCTGTCCTCGTCTCGCTCACGGGCGAGCTTGACCTCTCGCTCCAGCGAGCTACCATGGCTATACGGGGTATCTTCGGCTGTCCGCTTTGTGCGGTCTTTCGTTGTGCCTACTTGCCCCGTCGTGCTGTCCTCTTCCGACTCACAGACTTCGTTCCTAGCTCTCGCTTGGGTCCTCGTAGTAGCGAATATACGACTTAACGCATCGGCGTTTGTATTACGCTTTCCGGCCTTATATTCAACGTTAAATTCGTGTTCGGCCAATTTAATTTTCCAACGCATTAATCTCGAACCTGGGTCCTTTACTCCGAACAGCCAGGTGAGCGGTTGGTGGTCCGTCACTACCGTGAAACGTGTACCATAAATATATGGTCGAAATTGAGCGAGAGCCCAAACTATGGCGAGTAGCTCTTTTTCCGTGGTTGTATAATTGAGCTCGGCCTTTGACATGGTGCGGCTCGCGTAACATATGGGCAAATCGTCCCCGATCTTGCCTTGCGATAAGATTGCGCCGAGCGCCCTGTCTGAGGCATCTGTCGTTACAACAAACGGCTTCGTGAAGTCTGGATACTGCAGTATCGGTGCTGTGGTAAGGGCTGTCTTCAGTTCTTCGAAGGCAGCGTCTCTTACTGCGGTCCACTCGAATTCGACCCCTTTCTGGGTTAATTCTGTGAGTGGCTTCGCGGTTCTCGAGAAGTCCTTGATGAATTTTCGATAGTAGCCAGCTAGTCCGAGGAAAGATTGTACTCCTTTTATATTTCTCGGTACTGGGAATTCCCTTACTGCTTCCAGTTTCTGCGGATCAGCACGTACGCCCTCTTTGGATATGATGTGGCCGAGGTACTGCGTTTCCTTGCGCAGGAACTGGCACTTGCTCGGTTGCACTGCTAATCTGGCTTCTCTTAGCCGCTGCAGTACCTCTCGTAACCTGTCATTGTGCTCCTTGAAGGTTTTGCCGTGAATTACTATGTCGTCTAAGTACACATAGCATTTGACGCCCTGTAGTCCTGCCAGCGCGGAGTTCATCAACCTCTGGAAGGTCGGTGGGGCGTTTTTGAGTCCGAAAGGCATTCGGTTATACTCGAAATGGCCCTGTGGTGTGGAAAATGCGGTCTTTTCCTTGTCTTGCTTTGCCATCGGGATTTGATGAAATCCAGAGGCGAGATCCAAGGTCGTATAGTATCGGGCCCTTCCCAGCTGGTCCAATATCTCGGTGATATTAGGCAGTGGGTACGAGTCTCCGATGGTGGCTTCGTTCAGCTTCCGAAAGTCCACTACTACGCGCATTTTTCTCTCTCCGGCTGCGTCAGGTTTCTTCGCTACAACCAGCAGCGGGGCGTTTCATTGACTCCGGCTAGGTTGGACAATGCCTTCCTCAAGCATTTCGCGGGTCTGCCTCTCCACTTCTCTCTTGTGGGTCTCGGGCAGCCTGTATGGGTGCACCTTAATGGGCTGCACCCCCTCCTTAAGGGGTATCACATGTTCTACCATAGGCGTGCATGGCAGCCTGTCCCCCGGGAAGTGGAACACATCTTCGTATTCTTTCGTGATCTCATCGAACGCTTCGCGCTCTTCCTTATTGAGATTTCGTGCGTCTAGCTCTTGAGCTAGTCGCGCGAGGCGGTCGGCCCCTCGCTCCGCGCTGACGGTGCATACTTCGGGCGTCGCGGCCTCGGGACCGTGACCCACTGCCGTTATCTCTAGAGGCTCGAGTTCCACCACCGGGCGTTGTACCTTAACAGCCTTCTCTGTGGTGTTTATTAGACTTACTGCACAGCTGCTACCGTGCGGCGGCGTGATGCAGGCTCCCATTATTACTCCTTTTCCGAGTTCCATTTTAGAGAGCAGTCCGATAAATTTGCTCTTGGTCGCGGCGTAAGCGACGGTCTCGCTGCGTGGCGGCAGGGTCATCTTCACCGAACCATCTAAAAGCGGCATGCAATGTCCGTATAGTTTAATCATTTCGCCGTGCAAGATATCTGCTTTATGATGTTTAATGAAGTCCATACCAAGCAGTCCGTTGACCTTCAACGGCACGGTGCTCGGAACGATGTAAAACCAATGCTCTACATTTAGAGCCGGCGTCTCGAGCGTGATGTTCGCCATTCCTAGAGGAGTAAATTTTTCTCCCGCCACCCCTTGTAATTCCACTTCGCAGTCTTTCACCATAGTCTCGGGTTTGAGACAGTCTTCTTTAATGATGCTGCATTGGGCTCCGGTGTCTGCCTTGAGGGTGAGTACCCCAGACACGGCCAGCGATGCAATAATATCGAAATCACTGGCGGTGGCACTCGACGCCGGCAACGTTACTTGTAGCAGTTGTAGCTTGCTTGCGGGCTTTTCCTGGGCTGTTAGTGTGTTCAGCCTCATCGTTGCCAGCGGGCGGGTGTCCGTGTTATTCCGACCGGTACCCGTCGTTACTGTCGTTTTTTTTTCCTTATCTTCCGAGTCCTTTTAACGTTGGGGCTGCTGTGTCGTCCGAGCGGGTTCGCTCTGGTTTAGCGATAACCTCTTTCTACAGTCCCTCCACACGTGGCCCTCCTTCTGGCAGTAGTTGCACACGATGTCGACGTTGTGTATGGACTTATTTTCACTGGGCATTGGCAGGCTCACTCTTCCCGATCTCCGGGTGCAGTCTCGTGCCAAGTGTCCGGCGTTCCCGCAGGTGAAACAATTTTCGTTCTGCCGGGATGGTGCGCCCTGGGACCTTCTGGGGTGGCTCGACGCTCCCCCTAGCCCTCCCTTAGGCTGCACCATGTTGGTTATCTCTATGGCCCCGGCCACGGAGTCATGCAACGTTTGGTAATTTCGAGCACGTACCAGCACTTGCACCTGGCCGTGCAGGCCGTTTTCGAAGTTGGCCTGTGCGCTTCGTCGTGTGACGCTCTCGACGGTAATCTTTTGATCCTCGGTTTGCAACGGCTCGCAGAGTATTTCGGCGATGTCTACCGTGATCCGCTCCGTCCGTGCCGCGTAGGCGGCTATGTCCTCGTTCTGTCCCTGCCGGAGGGAGCTGAACTCCATTTGCAGCGCGGCCAGGGACTTTCGTTGTCCGTACAACGCTTCCAACTCGCTCCTGAGTTGCGCCATGGTGCCGATGGTTTTGTGCTGCAGTTGTCTTGCAGCTGCACCTTCTAGCTTACTCATAACGATCAACTCGAGGAGGGTGTCGTGCTCCTCCTCTGCTACCCTGCGGAATATCGTCTCGCAGGACTTTAAGAAGAGAGGCAATGCCTTTGAATCTTTGCCGTCGAATGTTTTTACCATTTTTATTCCGAGACTGAGGCTGAGCATGTTTGAGGGCCTCTGCGTCTCCTCGAACCGCGTGCGTCTCGGGGGCAGCGCGGGGGGCGGAATGTCCTCCATCCCCGCTCCTCCTAGCCGTCGCTGGAGCTCGGCAATTTGCTCTCGTAAGGAGTGGATCAGTTCGTATTGGTCTGCACCTACCTCGTTGAGCGTGCTTGCCAAGTTTCGTCTTGCTGACGGTGTTTCAACCCCCTGAAGTTCGCGATCGAGTTCGCGTCGACTTTGCTCGTGCTCGCGCTGCAGCCTTTCGCACTGCCGTCGAGCTCTTACCAAATCACGATGGCTCCGGTCGATCGCCTCTAAACGATCTTGTACTCTCAAAGTCACCGATCGTGCCGTCGTACCGGTAGCTGACGGGAAACCTACGCGATCTATCGTTTGCAAGCTTCCGAGTTCCCGCTCATCCATGTCCTCATCTAGGTATTCAGGCGTTCGTTCGCCAGTGGCCATATTGAACACGTCGTCGCTACCTATGCTATTGTTATCTCGAAATGCCGTGCCCCTGAGAGGGTTTACGCCGAACTCGGCGACCAGTCGGCCTGCGACGGCCTCTTGCCTATCGGTGGGGATTCGTCCCGATGCACAGTAGACGCAGAGCCCGAAATCGTGGCAGAAAAGTCAGAAAAAAATTTTTACAATCGGGATATTTGAGCAGGCAGTCAGGTAGAGGACTAATGGCTGCGTTAAATTGTAAAAGGGGAACCTTTTTCACCGTATACCTTCGTCGCTGCGTCAGTTGGAAGTTAGCCTTCGAGACGAGTGTTCGCATCGCGCGCTGAACGAGCGGAAACTACCGTGACTTATAAAATCGATAACTTTAAAGTGAAGTGTTTTAAATCAATCCGGAGACATGGATACGACTTCTGGAGGTATGTAGAAGATATTTTTACGTTGGTTGAGTTTAAAATAAATATGTAAATTATTGAAGTGTAGTATAAACTACTGCATAAATAAAGTGAAAGAATTTTGTAAACTTATATTTTCAACTATCCGAAAAGTTATACTTTCTGCCATATTCTGCGACAGCCAATGTCTAGGCCTTTAGTTTATTATATAAGCTTGCGAAATTAACAGGAATTAGCTGCCTAGAGCTGCCTAACTTTGTCTGTTATGGTTTTTGGCAACGTAAAACAGGCGGTTGCCGACCGTGCACGCGCGCGCGGCGCCATACGCCATGCCATGGGGCTATTGAACAGCTGCTACTTGAGCAATAGGACTATATCCATACATATACCATATATAATATATATATATATATACATATATATATACAAAATACAAATTCAAGTAAATCATTTATATATCTATTTTTGTAGACATACAACAATACATATATATGTAAGTATATACTAAAGTAATTAATTTGAATCGTCACATTTTATTTATATTTGATACATTTTTATTATATATATAGGTATATATGGGGCATTCCACGCCAAATCGGACAGTTCAATTTTTTTTCCCTTGATTTTGTCATATTTTCATGTACTCATCAAAAATCGGCTTCTGGTACATTTTGAGATGTTTTTGGTCACCCGTTCAAAAAATATTTGTTTATGTTTTTTTGCTCATAACTTCTTTCATAATAGTCTAAATTCAATTTTTTTTTCATAACTGTTGTTTTTTATGTACTTTTCAAAAAAAAATACGAATAATTATTGCGGCTACTTATTTGTTACAATAATTAAAATTCATTAAAATTTTGATCTGATCCTTCAACACAAATTCTATACAATTTTATGTCTTTATTACAGGGTCCCATTACGAAGGAGTACATTTGACGAGGAAAGAATTATATCTTATTATAAAGGATAATTTGAACGATAATTTCGCTACGTTATTGTTTGGCTTTCTGATTCGCAATCAGTCCCTTTCACAACCCGCGTATATCAATTTTGTTCAATTCAATTATAATAATTAAAATTCAAATAACTAATGCAAGTTATATATCATTGTATATGAAAACGTCATACTAAATAAGTAAATTATTTCATCCTTTTTTGAGTGGTACGGTAGGAGGGAGTTTTTTTGAAAATTTTAAATTTTTTTTAACATACTTGTCCGCCATATTGGATCAGCCATTTTGTTTACAATAATTTGGCTTTCGGATTCGTAATGAGCGACCCTCAAAACCCACATATAGCAGTTTTTGTCAAGATCGCACACCTTTTTAACATTCATGTCCGCCATATTGGATCGGCCATTTTGTTTACAATAATTTGGCTTTCGGATTCGTAATAAGCGACCCTAAAAACCCGCATATACCAATTTTTGTCAAGATCGGACACCTTTTTAACATCCATGTCCGCCATATTGGATCGGCCATTTCGTTTACAATAATTTAGCTTTCAGATTCGTAATCAGCGACCTTAAAAACCCCTGCATACCAATTTTCATTCCGATCGGAGGTTATTTGTATTTACTGCCACGATTTCGGGCTCTGCGTCCACTGTGCGACGGCGCGAGCTCTGTTAACGCCCTGCGCGCTTCGTATACTATTTCCCCTACGGCGGCAGCTAATCCAGCTGTGGAGTCTGCCCCTTCGCCGGGAGTCGCAGTTCCTAATGAATTGACTCTACGTTTCGGTTTTGCTCCCCTAAATATCGGCATGTTGCTAGTTTCGCGGTGGACAAACTCTAAAATATGCTCACAAAATTTCTAGAGATATTTTCTCCAAATTTTCCAAAATTTTTTTTCCTGACTGGCTTCAGTTTATTGGCTATGTATGAGTATAAAGTAACCGCCACTTACAGAAAGATGATCTGGTAGACGGTCCTTTCCATTGCGATGTCCTCGGGTGCTGTTCCTTCGGTGCTGTAGACCCGCTGTCTCTTAGCTTTCCTCGAAGGTTGGTCCAGTTGTCCTCCCTGGTACCGTTGACCCGTATCTCCGTTGGTTCCTGGGTTCGTCCTTGGTGCGTCGCCAACGATTGCGCGACGGCTTCTTTTCGAGTAGCTGCTATGCGTACTCGGTTGCACACTTTGTGCGGTTTTCCGCGACTTGACGTGACACCGTCAATCGGGACTTTAAACGGTTGACCAATACGTCACCCCGCACCGACGTTCACTTCACGCTTCGCGTTAGATTAGTCGGGTTTTCACGAACTACACTGGTGTCCTTGCACGCGTCGTAGTCGTCACTTCAGAGTATTCTCAACTTTGTCCAAAACACTTTTGTCCTAATAAATCGCGAATCACTTAACTTCGGCAGATCCCACCGCTGCCACCAAATGTTATGCCGGTACCGGGTAATTAGATTATTCGGTATTCGGTATAATATTAAAAAGTTATTATTTTTCGGGATCGTTTGCCGATAAGGAGATGGATCTCGAGTTATCGATGAAAACACGAATTTATGTAAAAGGAAGTATTTATTATAGGCAACGGTGACTTTCCGTTGTCTATTTAGAAGTAAAGTAAGAAAGTACGATAATGCGTTGTTTCGAGAATTTCACGAGGAACCAACCGTTCTCTGTTAAGTCTAAATTAATTCTGTCCTTTCGTAAAGCAGTTGCTAACTGTCTTCACGAAAATCCCTTAGTTGGCAGCTTTAGCTTTAGCCTATCGTAGATCGCCTCGCGAGTCGCTTCATGCTGCGTCGGCGTCTACTTCGCATCCCGTCTTGTATGACAGCTATCTTTCAGAATTCCATCTCTAACTGTGTCCGCTAAGGAATATTCCTGAGAATACGTTAGAGGAATATTCCGCGACACAACAGTGTACGTTATTTTCTTCTTTAGTATATATATATATGTTTGACAATATACTTAATAATTTATTAACACGAATGAAATAAAAGCAACGTTATGTTCTTTTTAATTATATGCATGTGTTTGTTATTATAATATCGCATAAATGTACGACGTACATGTTGTTGCTCGACGGAAACCGCGAGAAGGTGGTGGTTTCTTCCATCATCAAGAAAATATTAATAATTGTTATTTATAATGAAGCAAATACTATAAAAAAACGATTACGACTAAGTACAACCCAACAAAGACCAACTAACAATAATAGAACACCAATCTTTTAATTTCCTACTCAACAGTGTAAATATAACGTATATAAGTATCACGTATAACGTTGTGATTATAACGTATATGTAACATCACATTATCGAATAGGAAAGTATGACATTGATGCTATTACTCTTATTTGATGTTCGCTGGAAATTGTAATGTATATATATACATTGAACTGGAATATATTCAAGTATTAATAAATGAAACAAACAATTATTTAATATTTTCTTACGTTAGTTCATAGAAACGCGAAAGTTATGCAAGAGCACGATAGAGTTCTCATTACTAACATTGAATAATGCGTTCATACTTTACGTACTATATCTAACATGATACTTTAAGTAATAACAGGACATTAAGCACTAGATTAGCGAAACACATTACATTAATAAAATTGACTGAAGACAACGGAGATGAAATACAATTTATTTAACACGTATCACTATGCATTTATTCATTACGCTTAATAATCCGTGCAAAATAAATAGTTTTTTATTTTTGGTTTCCAGAAAATTTGTTATGTTTGTATCAAACACTTTCGCGGTGAATTTGTGGTTTCTTTGCGGTAAATAAATTGCATCACTAGGTTAGACATGTGGGTTGAAGTCATGTTATTGATTTATAATCCGATGCGTTTTGTGAATATGTCAATTCACTTTATCTGAATTAGGATCAACCTGAAAAAGTAAAGTAAAAAGAAATCTTCACGAAACGTCGGTTGCAAAAATCATGTACACACTGGTCCAACTCGGACGTCATACCTAGTTTTTAGGTGTATATGTGTGCTTCGCCAATTATTCTTTTTTGCTTTAAATATTTTTTGATACATGTAATCAAATGCTGTATCCAGCAAGAAATATCATATTTGTGTACGTTTTCATATATGAAAAAAATTAACAATTCTCAAATAGCATTTTTAAAAACTAAGTTTGTGTTGTTTAGTGTTTTTATAATTACGCTTTTTCCTCATAAGACTGCACATTATGAAATAGGAGATTCTTCTCCTACAAAAAGTAGCGTTTATTGCACATTCTTATTGAAAACATTTTCGCATGATATGCATTGCAACTAAAAAAAAAGTTGAAGATTGCGATTTCAAATATTTCGTTTTATATGTAAACATTTGATTTATGAAAAAATTGAATATCTTTTTAGCCAATATCTTTTTAGCATAAATGTATGTCACTAAACGTTACGAAATCTATACACTTCACGTTGCTCGATTTAGTTATATTCGAGTGTCTATGGATGACAATAATAGGGTGTCCCTTATTTCTTGAATGAAACGTCGTGCTTCTTTTCATAGCAATCACGTAGTCCTAAGGTTGTTCCATGTTTTCTCGAAGTTGTTTCCTTGGATGTTTGTATAACGTTGCATGCGATTTTTGTGCAAGTTTATCGTAGGATATACATGCATAATTCTTCATGGTTCTTTCTTATGCTATTTCTTTTCTTGTCACATACATCCAATAAGATTATCCAGCTGTTTTGCTTGACAAAAGTGCTACAATAAATTAAATCGCACCAAAAATAGTGTATATCCTCACGTACAATATGTATGTATCTGTAATGTATCTTGATGTTGGCCTCGCTGTCTTACATTATGAACTGTATGTGCAAACTAAATTTCATATAATCTGCGTGCAGGTTGTTGCAGTCTTTATTTTTGCGTAGTTATCCGTCTTCTTATGAAAAATCCACACGGAGCGATGATTACAATTGTTAGTCTTCTTGGGCGCTTCAATTGAAATAATTTCCATTGTTACTCCCTCTTGTTTCTTGAAGAAACACCAATGTACAAATTGCGGATTGGGTGATAATAAGAATTATCTATACAAAAGTAATGAATGACACATTTCTACGTTGATTCTTGTAAGTTGTGCTAAGCGAAAGTGCGAACAGATCCTCTTCTTTTAATTAACTCTTCAACTTCTATTGTTCATGCAGATAATATTATATATTCGATGTATCGTCTTGATAAAATGCTTACTCACCACTACATGAACGTTACAAACGCGCCCTGGCAACATATCAGCATCAACAACAAACATAATACTTTTTATGTGCATTATGTCGCATGCATCTCTCCATTGAAGCGAAGTTTGTCGAAGTAATAGAGTTTATTCCGTGATGCGGTCCAATAATCGATAGAATATTTAATATCCTAGGCAATGCAACAATTATCGTTCATTTGTATGTTGTTGTATTCGTAATATCCGTATTAACGTTTTAAAAGGATAACAATAACGATGGCGATATACATTTTATTCGCTAAAAATATCTCAATAATTGTTTATAAACATAGAGAATTCTTCCAATTTCCTCTTACTACAAAGCAGTTGTCGAAAAAGATTTATTAAACATCACATTTATAAATTATCATTTTTTAAAGAATATTGCTGATTTTATTTCATATAATGTTCACTTTTATGAGGGAAAATATTTATTTCGAAATAAGCTATTTAAAAAAAACGCTTCAGAAATGTTCAATTAAAAAGTGCTATATAACAAATTGTTCCATGTAGTTTTTTCATCACATTATTGCATTTAAAAATATGATATTTCTTGTTAGGAACAGTTTTTTGAATTTTTCTTGAAATATTTTTAATATTTATAAGACGTATTATATAATTTATAATGCTTGTGTGAACCATGAAAAAATGGTTTAGAAGTGAAACAATTCTTAAAGTATATATTTCAGCAGTATTATTGTGTGTGGATAAAAAAAGTCCTGAAAAATACTGTTGGATAATCAGCTGACGCACGGCGATCGATATTCGCCGTGCGTCGACCTGTTGCTGTGCTCAAGCACACGTCGTTCGGTTGAGCCGAAGATAGCCGAGGCAGGGCTTCGCGAAGCCGAGGATGTGCCTCGTTGGCACGCCGCGTCGAGCGAGAGGATGTCTCTCTCGCTTCACTTCGGTTTCGCTCACCGGCTATCTCGCTCAACTGACTTCAGCGCTCAACGTTAATTTCATATTCCGCAGCCATATTGAAAATTCAGTGACTTTTGCGACGACATCGAGGAACAGCGCACCACTATCTTGGACTTTTCTCGTTGGCTTTTCGCTCAGGACGCTCTCATCACGCTCAACAGGACTCAAAATCAGGTACGAGTACGTTGCTATAATTTACCGCAAATTCAATGGTAACGAGGAGTTGCAGGCTCATCGGTACATCTACACTTTTGGCCTCACTTTTCGGCGGCATTGCAGCACATGTCAAGCCACATTTTTCTCACCATAATTTGCCGGTATAATTAATATAATTATGCAGGGGTACTATATTCACTGTACTTTTCCCCAGAATATCTGCTGGAAGAGTACAGTGGCTATACACTGCTCATTTTGTGCATCCTCACTATGTGTTGTGTAGTGCTACGCAGTGCTGCCTGCGTAGCTGGTCTCATACGTATAGAGTACTCAAGCAATTTTATTGCAAGTGCTCTCATCTATTCACTGTAACTTCTCTTCGACAAAACTGCTGAGAGCCTGCAGTGAATAACTTACACATTCTACGCACTCATTTTTCTCTTAGCATGGCGTGCTACGCAGCACTGACTGCTGCACACGCACCACTCTCAATACTCACAGCGCACAATTAGTATAATTGTGTGCTGGTTCTCAGTTCAGACATTAAATTTAATTCAGTCATTTTGGTTATAATTGTAATTCTCAGTTTTTTGGTGTATTAATTTTTTATATCATTTTTATTGTTTCTAAATTTAACCTGTTTTTGTATTTATTCTAACATCAATATTTTCTAAAATTTGACATTTTTCTTGTAATACGTGGAAGGTAGAATAAACCACTTTCTCCAAATTCCATCTACTAGTCTGATTTTATTTCCACCCTG
Source organism: Cylloceria caligata (assembly GCA_963942595.1). NCBI lineage: Eukaryota > Metazoa > Arthropoda > Insecta > Hymenoptera > Ichneumonidae > Cylloceria > Cylloceria caligata. The sequence continues at coordinate 14,291,147 of OZ012711.1, read as the reverse complement.
TTGTGAGTGAAGTCTCATATCTTTCCAATATATTCACAGGTTCAAGATCTGTCAAACAACACCATCGGACGGATTTCTCAAACAAATATCAGGAGTACAAATTGAAAATGCGGGATTTTTTTCTATTTTTGAACGTTTATTCTGAAAAAATGGTAACAAATGAATTATTGAAAGTATTGTCCATCGCTAGCCACAACTTTTTCCCATCTTTCTGGCAATTTACGGATACCGTCGCGAAAAAATTCGGCCGGCTTGGCTGCTATCCAGTCATCGACCCATTTTTGGGCTTCTTCGTAAGAATGGAAGCGCTGGTCAGCTAGGCCATGTGTCATCGATCGGAAAAGGTGGTAATCGGAAGGAGCAATATCTGGGCTATACGGCGGGTGGGGTAAGACTTCCCATTTCAGCGTTTGTAGGTATGTTTTGACCGGCGCTGCAACATGTGGCCGAGCGTTGTCATGTTGCAAAATTACTTTGTCGTGTCTTTGCTCGTATTGTGGCCGTTTTTCTTTGAGTGCGCGGCTCAAACGCATCAATTGAGTTCGGTATAGTGCTCCTGTGATGGTTTCGTTCGATTTCAATAGCTCATAATACACCACACCCAGCTGGTCCCACCAAATACAGAGCATGAGCTTGGCGCCGTGAATATTTGGTTTGGCCGTCGATGATGATGCATGGCCGGGGTAACCATATGATTTTTTGCGCTTCGGGTTATCGTAATGGATCCACTTTTCATCACCAGTGACAATGCGATGCAAAAAACCCTTCCGTTTTTGCCGTTCGAGCAGCAGTTCGCATGCAAAAAAACGGCGCTCGACGTCTCTCGGCTTCAGCTCATACGGCACCCAATGTCCTTGCTTTTGGATCATTCCGAGGGCTTTTATACGATGGGAAATGGCTTGTTGTGTCACTCCCAATGAATCTGCGAGCTCTTGTTGAGTTTGACACGAGTCTTCATTGAGTATTGCCTCCAATTCAGCATTCTCAAACTTTTTCACTTGGCCCGGCCGCTCTTTGTCCTCAACGTCAAAATCACCACTTCTAAACCGCACAAACCATCTCTCGCACGTTGAAACCGATGGAACATGACTCGGATAAGCCTCGGAGACCAATCGATGTGCTTCAGCAGCACTTTTCTTCAAATTAAAGAAGTAAATTAAAACTTCCCGCAAATGCTGTTTTGTTGGCACGAAACTCGACATATTGAGAGCTCAAAAAAACTATGAATTTGATACTGCGACAAATTGACACATACTGAAAATTAAAGCTATAAGACGTAGCTTTGACATGAACATAGTCACAGTACTGCCTGATGCGTATAGCGTTAGTAACGCCATCTGTTATCAAACCCGCATTTTCAATTTGTACCCCTGATACTAATCTCTAAATGTCATAAAATAGTACCAGCCGGAATAGTTATTCTGTACATTTATATTTAAATTGAGATACTGGCGTGCAAATATGTTATAATAATCTGTTTGTCATTTCTCATCAATATTGCCCATGCTTTTATGCCACAGACTGTAATGCAATGTACACCGAGAAACATTTGCATTTTCTAAATTAGAGTACATATTGTATATTCTATAAGCTCTTTTAATATATATTCCTTCCAAGTAGCGATATTCCTTGTAGAACTTAATGTTTATGGAATTTTCTTACTTTTAGTATGCACAGCTTAATCACGAAAACTCAACTTCTGCAAGGAGAATTAATTGCTTAAATAGATTTCCATACACTTTATGTCAACAGTGCATATACCCAAGGAATACATCGCAGTCTAAATGACATCATTTTGACTTCAAATAATATAATTTTGACAGTTAAGTGTTTCTTAGGTATTCCTTGGGTATACGTTTAATGTTTGTTCTGTGTATTTTTTCTAAAAATGGCTTACAAAGTGGCTGGGTGCCTGAAGGAAAATTTGACTGATATGATAGCAACATTTTTCTATTATACTTTGTTTTTGAAATAGAAATATTCCTGCTTGAGTTTTATCTTTAGAACGCCTAACAGCTTATGATTTTTGGCTTATGAAATTTGACTCTAAAACTATTTTTTGAAAAAATATACTTCGTACACTTTTGTTTATCGTAATTACTTTTCTTTTTGTCAGGGAAGCTCCTAAAGGATAAATTAATCTTTTATTTTCAATATATTTCAGATCATGGTTTTACTATTTTGCAATTTGTTTCAGCGAAATAGTAATAAAACAGGATTTTATGTGGTTAAAAATAAACATGTCGTTCATGAACCTGAAAGAAGAAAATTCTGTTTTTATTGATAAAACTTTACACATCTGTGGAACAAAACATAATTTTAATGTTTCATTTGATACGCAGATCCTGAGACAATAAATATTCGCAATTTGTAAAATTGATCAATATAAACGTGAAAGATTGTAGTAAAGTTAATACCATGAATTGAATTGTCAAATATGAAAATAGATCTCCTTTTTCAATATTGTTACTATCATACATAACGAGAACTGTACTGGTGGCTTTGATGATGAATGAATAAGAACAGCAATTTGCGTTACCTGTCAATTTTACTGCAAAGATCATTTCTAAATTTAATTTCGACGATATGTGGAAGACAATCTTGCAGTGACACATGTCAAGTAAAAATTCCATAAAACTCGATAAACCTTTTTTGTTAACTTATTGTAAACAAAAGGAAATTTAAAGTATTCTCAATGTTTATGAATGGCTTATTAATATAATTTTCAAGAGAAAAGAGATAAATGTATATAGACTCACCGTTATCTTTTTCAAATAATTGCAAACAGCACAACTTGAAACGAACGATCAATTATCGTTGGGTCGCTTAAGATAATAATTCAGTCAAGTATTGGACTGAATTACAACGAAGTCAACTGCGTTACTTCGGCAAACTTCGCTTCTATGTATATTCTGCACATATATTGTAAAAAAAATATATATACTAAAGAAGAAAATAACGTACACGTTGGCCAAGAGTGGATTGCGTTCTTTTGGTAATTCTTCCAACAATCGTTAACGCGGTTAGTTAGATTAACTGTCATATTTTTAGTTTTCAGAAGCTTTGAATCAAATTTGGGTATCTTAATTTGCTAATGCAACTTAACAACGATAATCAGTGAAGCGTGCGCGTTATATCTCTCATCCGCGGCCGATGACAGTTCGAGTTCTCGTTGTGTTAAATTTTTTAAGCAACCATTACATTTTATAGTCCATTCTTTGCAGCAATAGTACTGATACGGTTTTTATGAGGTATAACATGGCCCGAATCACATACGTAATAAAACAAGAAATAGCAAAATTATGTAAAATATAAAATAACAATAATTAATTAATCGTAAAATGCAATAAGTACTGAAAAAAAAATTTGTCACTGCGTGGATTCGAATTATCATCGACCGCAAATTAACATACGTTACGCGCTCGTCTCACAATCAGTCAGAGTTAAATGTATCGCGCGACAGCCCAAGCACTAGCAGCAGTAGCAGCGCGAGCAGCCCGAGCCGAGCGAGAGCGAAAGAGACAGACAGTCATATATCTGTCTCCTTCTATTGTCCGATGCTCCACGAGCTCGGGCGGTCACACGTACACGGGCGTGCGCTTGTGTGCGTCGTGCTGCTGCGGCCGCTTTCTGGCAGATCTGGTTGGAGGATCAATCAGGGCGACCAGGGCCCACATGTTCCATGGCCGGCCACTAAAATCCTTACATCCTGCAATACCGATAACTGTTACTTTTCGCTGGATGCCTTGGTTGACACACTTGCCACAAGCGGCTCTAGCTACAATGTGTATTTTTTCCGCGAGCGGCGCTACCCTCGATTCTGAGTTGGTCACGTGTGCTCGATGACTCTTAATTTGCTGTTGCTGGCGCGTTGGTCAGCTGATATGGACGCCGGGTCTATGTCCGTGTCCGCGTTCTCTTGTTAATTAGTCAAAATACTTTGTTTTTTGTGTTGTTCCGCGTTCGGGCTCTTCGTTTGTTATAGTCGTGTTGTTCCCGTGTGTTTCCAGCGTGTCTTCCCGTGATAATAGTGCTATTGGTTCGCGAGTGATGTTCTCTATGTGTTGAATAATGACAGTTGCTGTATCACTGTTTCCCAGTGATTATTATTTTTTTATCATTTAGTCGGCGGATTCCTCCAGTAATCTTTGGCGTTGGACCTGGATGTACCTGTTATTCTTCGCTCTTGGTGAGTTGGCCTTCTAATTTATCTTTCTCTTATCCTTTATGTCTGTTAAGAGGTGTCGTCCTCATCCGACGCGCTTGACAATGCTGACAAAATTGTTTCTCTCGTAATTATTTTTCTAATTATCTTAAAATTCTAAATCAAGTTTCCCTAGGTCGGGCTCACTAGTGCCCTCCTTATTCTATTTATTAATTAATTTTTCTAGCTTCCTTTCAAAATCTTACTCCAAGAGTCTCTCCTTTCTTGAGGCGGTGATTTATCACGTATTTTAAATCTAGTGTTTCAAGTCTTTATGTTATAATTTCTCTAACGGTTGTTTGTCGTTCTATTTTCTTTTTCAGTGTTGTTCCACCTTTACTTTTCTCCAAGTTTTTAATTTGGCAACCTCTCGGTACCGCAACCACACCTTTCAAACTTATCGCTGTGCTGCGTTGACAATTCTTCTTATAAACTATCCTGACTTATTGCTAATTATTCTACCTAAATTTTCTTACACTCTTTTCTTAATTCTCCTAAGCTAAACCCTAATTATTTATTTTAATGCCACTAACTTCCTCTTCTTAATTTGTTCTTTTTAGAATATTTTCTGTTTTTACCCGGTCCGATACTGTTTACTATTAATCGTTATATTTGTTCCTCCACTAATTTGCACTGTATCTTTTCTTTGTCAAAGTTCCAGTAATTTTGTAGGGCTGACTCACACCCTTTTTTGTTTAAAATTCTTAGATTTTTACTGGATTTCTGGATATTTTAAGAGACTTTATGGTTGCGCACCAACGAGCTCTGACTCTATAGACAGTTGAAAACGAATAAGAGAGTCTCTCAGTTTGAAGCTGGCTTATATACCTTTCTCTCCTTTCCCACTCTCTTGTTCTAACTACTCTTATCCTAATATCTTGTGTGATTTCTTTTGTTTCAGCTTGCCCCGCCACCTTGCCCCTTCGTTCCCCTCACTGCTCGAGCGAGGCCAGCCGGTCGCTGACCCGCTGTTTTTCGGCAGTGAGGGAATTCAACAGGATTCAGCCTGTTTCGCGGTCTCGCATGGATTTTATAGCGAATTTATCCTTTCTTATCTTTCTTATTTTCTGTATGTGGTACCAATAAATGATTTTATTTGCATTGATTTTTGTTTTATTTTATTCTTTTTTTTTCTTTCTCCTTTCCAGGTCGTGACTACGTCACATTATCCCCCCAGATCTTTGATAGGTCGAGTTACCGACTGATTCAAAGCTTTGCTATTATTATTATTATTATTATTATTATTATTATTATTATTATTATTATTATTATTATTATTATTATTATTATTATTATTATTATTATTATTATTATTATTATTATTATTATTATTATTATTATTATTATTATTATTATTATTATTATTATTATTATTATTATTATTATTATTATTATTATTATTATTATTATTATTATTATTATTATTATTATTATTATTATTATTATTATTATTATTATTATTATTATTATTATTATTATTATTATTATTATTATTATTATTATTATTATTATTATTATTATTATTATTATTATTATTATTATTATTATTATTATTATTATTATTATTATTATTATTATTATTATTATTATTATTATTATTATTATTTAAAGAAATTATTATTCTTGTTTCTTCGAGCTCTTCTTCTCACTTATTTCTAAATCTTATTCTAGAATAAATTGACACGCAATGAAACGCAAACGCATTATTATCTATTTAAAAATTTTTCTTTTTATTCATGTCCCGTCGCTGTCGTTGTTTCGGTCCTCGTCGCTGTCTGTCACGTCAGGGTCTTTTGGCTCGATGACGCCCCACTCCTCCAGCGTGGTCCTCGTCGCGTCGTCCGGTGCTGGTGTGGCCAGCCAGGCCTCGTCTTCTGCGTCATCGTTGTCGCTCTCAGTCCCTGAAAGCTCGTCCACGAACGCAGCCAACTCCTGGAGCAGATCATCGATGCTTTGGTTCCCGGCTATGCTCGAGCTTGTCGATACTCGGCGTGTGTACGGTGCGGCCCTTGCCGTTTGCCTCTCCCGCCTTCTCTCAGAGCGGTAATGCTTTCCATGGTGCCCCCCGTCCCGGCCGTAATCAAACGCCGGGTTGGTGGGCACCCTCCTTGCTACGCTGCTTTGCCGGAGCTGTTCCCCCACGTCGTAGCCCCTGTTATCGAGGCTGGCGTGTATTGTCACCCATACCACCTCGACAACAGGGTCGAGTTCGTCAACATACAGATCTACAATTTGTCCGACCGTCAGGGCGATAAATTTGTCACGTGCGGCCTTGCTCCATTCACGGCCACTCGGAGTTAATTCGTGTAGGGTACACGTGACCGCGAAATACGGTTCACCGTAATAAAGAGTCGGTGCTGTATATAAGGTGTCGCTCTCCGTATGCATTCTGGTACCAAGATCGCCCATCCACAAACTGTATCTCCCGTCGCTTTTTTTTCTTATAACTGTCCCCCGGAGAAAAGCATACTCTCCAGAGTCTTCCTCATCCACCAGCAGGAGCAGGACGGCCCTCCCCGGGTATAATTCTTCCTCGACGACACGATGGATCTCTGGGTGAGTCCGGCTGGTCCTCGCCACTTGTCGGAGGAATTCCACCTTTCTTTGGCGATCTTTTTCGAGCCAGACGTAAAATTTGCTGGGGCTCTCGGCTGTCAGTACTTCAGCTGCGTATGGTTCGTTCTAGACCAAATACTCCACTCCGTATTCGATGTAACGGTGTACGGACATTCTTCTTTCTTTTTATTCTTTTCTTTAAAACAAAAGAAAAGAAATTTTTAAATTTTTAAATTTTTATTTTTTTATATATAACAAAGAAAAACAAGAGATTTCTTCTTTTCACTTAACATACCTTTTTCTTGTAACTAGATTTGAAAAAAATCAAAAGATTTTTTTTTTTTTTTTTTTTAAAACACTTCTTTCTCCTTGATGCGTTTCCGGGTTAGATAATTATCACTTTTTCGCCTCTGTATCCTCGTGGTTTTGTAGGCCGTTCCTTTGTAGTCGTTCCCTTTTATAGACATTTCGCAATATGGAACTATATCTATATTTATCAATTTTTATTTTTGGCTAATGTAAATTCATTATTTCCCGAACCCCTTTCTCCATTACTCTCTCTTGGCCTTCGATCGATTACCCAATCGTCGAATCGATCACCAATACCCGGAATTTGCGTCATATTCGTAGAATCTATTACTTTCTACGAATTCCAGTATACTGGAACTGATTTATAAGTCAAACCTATCGGGTTACGTGTTCGTCGCGCCTCTTTTCTTGATCAACCACAACACGATAGCTCTTGCCGCCTGTTTTGGTGTACTCTCACCCCGTTTTGCATATAGTTTCCTAGTTGATTTGACTATATGCTCGGTACGCTGACCGTCGGCTCCTTTGTTTGCACTCTACTTGTAGACGCCGAGTGTAGGCCCTGTTGTCTCACTTTCGGACTCTGCCCCCTTTCTGTCTCTTTCTCTTCCATAGTGGCTGGATTCGCTGTCTCTTCTTTCTTCTCATCAGTCTTTTCTGTCTCTGTCCTGTACCTCTTAAACATATTGGCGTGAAATTTACCGCGCTCTTTCTCACTTTCTAGATCTACTACTAAATATGTTGCTATTCCTACGCATTTCTTAATTTTATTAGGGGCCTTCATATAAAGGCATAAATTTTGATGTTAATTCTTTCAACGGATCTGAAACATTTAACGCTTTAATTAAAACTAGATCCCCTACCTCGTAATTCGTTAGCCTATGTGTCGCATCGAATTTCTCCGCCTGACGCCGCCCTTTTTTCGAAATTCTTTCTCTCGCAATCTCGATCTTCATTTCGTAGGTGCTGGCATCCTCTTCGTCTCTTCTTAGACCCATTTGTTTATTCCATTCCCTGGTCGGCTTTTTCTTGCATTGCAGCTCCATGGGCGTAAATTCAGTTGTCTCATGGTGGGATTCGTTAATACAATCCTGTATTACTTTTACCCATTTAAACCATCCTGCATGGTTTTCCGTCAGGAACGTATGGAAAAATCTCTCCAGCTTTCGATTAACTCGTTCGACGATATTTCCTTGAGGATGACGGATTGATGAGAATACCGCCATGATGTCCTCGTTCTTGAGTTTCTTAAGCCAGTTCTTCGCGGTGAATTGCGTGCCATGGCCGAATTGGATTCTACGTGGCTTTCCATACTTTGGAATATAGTCCTCGAATATTCTTTTTATCACAGTAGACGTGTTAGCTTTTTTCATAGGATATAACACCACATATTTACTAAAGGCATCCAATGTCACGAGGATGTGTTTCACCCCGCCCACCGACGCTGGTAATGGTCCATACAAATCAATTGATACCAAATCCCCTGGTTTTTCTGGGATAACCGTTTGCATGGCCGCGTAGCTCGTTTGTATTGCTATTTTGTTTCTCTGGCATGTATCGCAAGTTGCTAGTGTATTTCGAGTGATTTTGGCCAGATGTGGATAGGTGAAATCTTCTTCCAGCATCCGTGAACACTTCCGGACACCAAGGTGTCCATACATGGCATGGCAGGCCTTCATTTATTCCTTAATTATGCTTTTTGGCACTATTACGCGCCAAATACCATTCTTTGATTTTTTTTCTAGGGTACCTTTTTCAACTCGGAATTTCCTTTCTTCCTTCCCTTCTTTATCTTCACCGAGGAAATCCATGATGACTCGCAGATCTTCTTGTTCTCGCTGCATCTTTTCCATGCATTTGAGTCTTTTTGCTAGATCTCGCGGTAGTTTTTCTGCTAGCACTCCTGCGACAACGATGATCCCTTTCTTATCGGCCGAGGATAACTCCTCGTCTCCTTTCACTCTACATAGGGCATCAGCTACTACATTTGTTTTTCCCGCAACATGTTCTATCTGCAAATCGTAATCTTGTATCGATAATACCCATCTCATGAGTCTTTCCGCGGTGAAACGACAGGTTTTCAGGAAAATTAATGCCTTATGATCGGTCTTTATGTGTATTTGTGCTCCTTTCAAATATGTTCGGAATTTTTGAAGAGCCCACACAATAGGTAGTAGTTCCTTCTCTGTCGTCATATAGCCGATCTCGGCTCCTTTCAGAGTCCAACTTGCAAACGTCACTACCTCGCTCTCATTAGTTTCATTTTCCTGCGACAGGATCGCTCCTAGCGCATATCCACTTGCGTCCGTGGTAAGTGTGTATGGTTTACGAGTATCTGGAAATTGCAGTATTATTTCTTTGCAGAATAATTTCTTTACTTTCTCAAACGATTTTTCCATCTCTTCATCCCACTTCCATCGAACACCCTTCCTCAAGAGATTTAACAATAGCGCGGTTTCATGCGCATAACGATTTGTAAACTTCGTATAAAAATTAATTAAGGCTAAAAATCCTCTTAATTGTTTTATTGTCTTAGGCCGTGGATATTCCTGAATTGCTTAAATTTTTTCAGGATCAGGTTTCAAACCTTCCGTGGTGAGTATGTGACCGAGAAATATCACTTCATTTCGGAAAAAAATGAGATTGGCTAAATTTTAGTGTCATTCCATGCTCGAGAAATCCTTCAAACAATTTTCGCAGATGGTCGAGATGTTCTTCGTGTTATGTCGACATAATTAAAAGATCATCCACAAAATTTATCACGAAATCTAATCCCTCGAGGACCACATCAAGTGCTCTTATTAAACTCGCCGTGCTCGTTTTTAGACCAAATGGTGTCACCGTAAACTCATAACATTTTCCATTATGCTGAAACGCAGTGTATTTTCTCGAGTCTGGATGAAGCGGTATTTGCCAAAAACTACTCGTTAAATCCAGCGTTGACATTACCTTTTTTCCTCCGCATCGTTGGAAAATCTCCTCGATAGGTGGTGCATTATTGTAGTCATTTATCAAATAATTATTTAACTCTCGGGCATCAAGACACAAACGTACCGAATCGTCCTCCTTTGTAACCGGCATCAATGGATTGATATAAATGCTTTCTGATTTCTGTATCACCCCGACTATGAGCATTCTCTCGATCTCTTTCTGCACTCTCTCTCGTTGCATCAAGGATACTGGATATGATCGATGAAAATATGGTTTCGGATCTTTCAGTAGGAGTCGATGTTCGTACTTCGTCATGCGTTCTGGAATCTTATCGAAAATCTCTCGTCTGCTTTCGACAATCCTTCTGAACTCCTTTCTTATTTCTGGTCTCACGCCTGCACATTCGGCCATTTTGTCGTTGAACTCCTCTTCGGTCAGGCTGATACTCGTCTCTCCCTCGGTAGTATCTTTTACCGCTACCGCGGCACACCTTTCATTTGGTTTCATTTTATGAAATTCCTTCGAATTCACATGTCGCCACAATCCCTCACTTAATTCCGCAATTATTTTATCTCCTACCTCTAAAATTCGCTGTTTGGCATCTATCAAAATTTTTAAAATCAACATCCCGTCGATTCCGATCAGCGCCGGTCTTACTAACTTCGGCAGAACTAGCACTTGCAAAACCTCTTTTGAGCCATACGTCTCCGCATCTATCATAATCTGCTTCTTGACACGTTCCGTCTCTCCACCAAATGCTCCGACGACCTGTGTCGATGTGACTGGTAGCATCGGGCAGCTCTTCAAAATTTCTTCATTTTGACGAAAAAACTACTCTGAAATACATGATACTTCGCTTCCGCTATCGATTAAACTCATTTCTGATATTCCTCCTACTTTCACTGGTATCTCCGGGCATCTCGGATGTCTTTCATCATACCATTTATTCGGGATCTCCTCTGCCTCCTCATATAAATATTCCCGAGGATTTTCCATCGACATCGAACAGACTACTTTGTCTTCTTCGATCTCGTCTACCTCCTCTGGTGTTGGCCTTCCGATATCAGGTACTCCTTGAACTCGGGCAACGTTTTCTGGCCACATACTGTTCGTCGTATTCCGTGCGCCTTTACCGTCTTCCTGAACTCTTTTTTCCCTCGACTCAGCCTGCCCTCGCCATTCGGTGCTCTCCTCTTCATCCCTTCTCACTGACTGTTCGCTGCTTCTGTATTTTTCCTCCTTTCTCCGCTGATCCCTCATCTTCTTCTTTCTCTTCCTTGCGTTCATTCGTTGTCTTGTGCTTTTCTTTTCCTCCTGTTTTACCGTTGCGCTCCGCTCCCCGTCGTTATTATTTAGTCTTAGTTATTCCTCGGGCGCAACGACTAGGCGTTTCCCGAGCTCGTGTTTCCCGTTCCTGAGCATCCTGGTTTCGGCTCTCTCGGTATCGTGTGTTCCACAAATGGACCCTGTAGAGCACGACTTTTATTGTTCACCGGGTTACTCGGTAAATGCTCCTGCCTCGTTGGTATTATTTCTCCGGGTCGGTTATTTTCTGGTCGTGGGAAATATCTCGGGCTGTTCACCTGCCATGGTGGCCTCTGTTGCCCTGACCTATTTTCCCGAGGAGGATTGGTTGGAGGCCATGGTCCGTTGTTCTGTCATGGTGGTCTCTCTCCTGTGTCAACCTGACGTCCTGGTGATGGTGGAAATCGGTTCCCACTATTACTTGCAGAGTTTTCCTGATTTTCATATTTAATGTATGGTCGCGCTGTCTGCACACGCACAGCTCCTCTATTAAAATGTCTTTGTGACTCCTGTGACGCATATCCTCCTGAACGACCTGTCCCTCTCTGGTAATTTAAAGGACCTGCCACGTCCGTGCTTTCCAATAGCTCCAGAAATTTGTCTATCTCACGTATCTGGCGAACTCTTACGGCACTTCGCACTTCCTTGTCAAAATGCTTCGCGAGTCTACGGATTATATCCTCGTCACTCAGTTTTTCACTTAGATCTCGTGCATTTCCGATCACACGAGTGGCATACTCGGCTCGTGTCAGCGTTTGGCCTTCCAAATAGAACGATCCGAACTCTTAATTTTTCTTAACCTTGTCCTGTATGTCGCGGGCCCAGTATCTTGAACGAAATTTTTCTTAAAATGTCTGTAAGTCGTGTACCGCTCCTTCTACCACCAGCCACCAATCATTAGCAACACCTTTTAATGCCGTTCCGATGGTGTGTCGAATTTCGGTATCTTCAATTCCACCGGCGATACAGAATTCACGGAATTCCTTTAAAAATCTCATTGGCCTCTCCTTTCCATCACCATTATACGTAGGAGGCTTCCGTGTCGTTGTGTATAGTCGGGTGACATTCATACCTCCTCCGATGGTCTGACCAAAATTTATAGATGCGCTCGTTCTTTGTGTAGTTTCTTCTAATTTTTCAATTCTTTTATTCTGGTCCTCAGTAATTTCCTGGGCTGCACGTATTTCAGCCATTATCTCCTGGGTCCTCCTTTCAAGCTTCTCCACAGTCACCTTCTGACCGGCGACCTGTTGTTGAATATAACTATTTGTAATATTCTGACTTTTCTGTATTCTTCCCTGGGCTTCTTTAATTGTTCTATCCGTCCGGCACTCCACCGCCGAAATCTCTCCTTCCAATGCGTCCTTTGTTGCTTCTCTTAGTATTGATATCCTGCTCAAACACTCATCCTTTATTTTCTGCTGCGTTTTTATTATCTCGGCGAATTTTCCGTCGCTTTTCTCCTCCATCTTCTGCAAAAACTGCATTAAATCCCCTACACCGATTGGGTCCGGTGGAATAATCGCAGTCCTGTTAGTGGTCCTTGGCGTACTGCCGTTCTCACCGTTCATCTGATCATTTGCAAATTCGTCTGATACGTTCTGGCTTTCTTCAATCGGCGTGATCTCGGAAAGTCGATTTATATTCCTCCGATCCCTCTGTCGCCGGCCGTCCAACAGATGGTGAGCCGTTGTGGACTCCCAGAGATATATCTGACTCGTCTCATTACCTCCTTCCTGCCGATGGTCCTCCAGACTCTCCATCATCCTCATTTCCTCGAGCTCAGTCGAAATATTCTGTCCGCCCCCTGTAGCCATGCTTTAATTCTTACACCAAATTCTTATGTCTTATATGCGCCCTACTTTACCTCTGCAGTCTTTCTTATCTGTGTTCGAGTACCTGTTCGGGCGCCAAATGTAACGGTATTTCAACGTTAGCATTAAATTTTAGTCTTCTGAGGGGAAGAATTCGGGCTCGAATACTTAGATAATTAATTGTACACTTCTATAGGAGGTATAAGTAGGATTTATTCAATAATTATTATAGAATTCTGCGGTGTTAGGCTTTTTGGCGCATTTAGCCGCACAATTTATTTGTGGCGTTTAATCGCTCTGGAGGTTCCGCGCTTTTCTTTACCCGTGGTGTTATCGGATTTCGACTTCTGCGCTCAGCGGTGGTTGTCCCAACTAGGGAGAATCGAGCTTGGCAGTCTTGATATCTCGCTCGCCAGGCTGCTGATGCGCGGTCTGCTTGGCTTAATTTGCTGTTGCTGGCGCGTCGGTCAGCTGATATGGACGCCGGGTCTATGTCCGTGTCCGCGTTCTCTTGTTAATTAGTCAAAATACTTTGTTTTTAGTGTTGTTCCGCGTTCGGGCTCTTCGTTTGTTATAGTCGTGCCGTTCCCGTGTGTTTCCAGCGTGTCTTCCCGTGATAATAGTGCTATTGGTTCGCGAGTGATGTTCTCTATGTGTTGAATAATGACAGTTGCTGTATCACTGTTTCCCAGTGATTATTAATTTTTTATCATTTAGTCGGCGGATTCCTCCAGTAATCTTCGGCGTTGGACCTGGATGTACCTGTTATTCTTCGCTCTTGGTGAGTTGGCCTTCTAATTTATCTTTCTCTTATCCTTTATGTCTGTTGAGAGGTGTCGTCCTCATCCGACGCGCTTGACAATGCTGACAAAATTGTTTCTCTCCTAATTATTTTTCTAATTATCTTAAAATTCTAAATCAAGTTTCCTTAGGTCGGGCTCACTAGTGCCCTCCTTATTCTATTTATTAATTAATTTTCCTAGCTTCCTTTCAAAATGTTACTCCAAGAGTCTCTCCTTTCTTGAGGCGGTGATTTATCACGTATTTTAAATCTACTGTTTCAAGTCTTTATGTTATAATTTCTCTAACGGTTGTTTGTCTTTCTATTTTCTTTTTCAGTGTTGTTCCACCTTTACTTTTCTCCAAGTTTTTAATTTGGCAACCTCTCGGTACCGCAACCACACCTTTCAAACTTATCGCTGTGCTGCGTTGACAATTCTTCTTATAAACTATCCTGACTTATTGCTAATTATTCCAGCTAAATTTTCTTACACTCTTTTCTTAATTCTCCTAAGCTAAACCCTAATTATTTATTTTAATGCCACTAACTTCCCCTTCTTAATTTGTTCTTTTCAGAATATTTTCTGTTTTTACCCGGTCCGATACTGTTTACTATTAATCTTTATATTTGTTCCCCCACTAATTTGCACTGTAACTTTTCTTTGTCAAAGTTCTAGTAATTTTGTAGGGCTGACTCACACTCTTTTCTGTTTAAAATTCTTAGATTTTTACTGAATTTCTGGATATTTAAAAAGACTTTATGGTTGCGCACCAACGAGCTCTGACTCTATAGACAGTTGAAAACGAATAAGAGAGTCTCTCAGTTTGAAGCTGGCTTATATACCTTTCTCTCCTTTCCCACTCTCTTGTTTTAACTACTCTTAAGCCCATCACAATGTGGAAAGGAACAGGGAATAGGAACAGGGAACAGGAATACGGAATAGAAATCTATGTAATGCTAATACACAATGAGACCTTTGCAACAAGAGTGTCGTCCAATCATTTGCTTCTCTGCTTCTGTTGAACGAACTAACCTATCAAATTCGATTTACAAATAGTACGTGTGTATTGTATGTGATTTTCCTACTGCAAAACTTAAATGCATAAACTGAATACAGTGAAAAATGATAACATAGTAAGTATATTTATTCATTATTATGCATTTGTATTTGCCATATCGATGGTATTACTTATTCACATTTCTGTTATAGGCATTCTTTCAATGGATGAAGAAAATAAAATTGCGACATAACGTTAGCACTTCAAAATAGCAAATATAAACGAATACATATAACCTCCACACTTCTTGAACCCATGTGCCCGCCAAAACATAAAACTGTCTCACTGTGATTGGTCAGGAACAGGCGATAGGGAACAGAAACCCAACGCGTCGGAAATTCTGTTCCTGTTGCCTATTCCGTATTCCATTGTGCATTGATACACAGTTTCTCGTAAGTTGGAATTTAGTTATTCCTGCTGCCTGTGTTAATCCCTATTCCTATTCCCTGTTCCTTTCCATTGTGTCATGGGCTTTATCCTAATATCTTGTGTGATTTCTTTTGTTTCAGCTTGCCCCGCCACCTTGCCCCTTCGTTCCCCTCACTGCTCGAGCGAGGCCAGCCGGTCGCTGACCCGCTGTTTTTCGGCAGTGAGGGAATTCAACAGGATTCAGCCTGTTTCGCGGTCTCGCATGGATTTTACTGCGAATTTATCCTTTCTTATCTTCCTTATTTTCTGTATTGTAACGGAACGCATTAAGGCGACCTGCTACTATGACTCACAACCCTCACCACATCTAAACCAACCTACACAAACTGAAATAAGACATAAAATATACCAAAATAAGACAAAGCACACAAAATACTTCTGGGTAGACAAAACACTCCAGACCGGATCGAAAGAAGTATCGACCGGACGAGGAGAATAGAAAGGACTAGTAGGTACACACGCAGAATTACAAGTACACACCCTAAAAGTGATGGCGTAAATAAGAGGCCTGCCTAGCCAAAGATCGCGATGTAAACATAACAGTAGGCGGAACAACAAGAACACACCGGCCTACTAGACAAGCGTAGTAGCCCCCGCCCTACACAATCACCGGACCAAGCCTTAAACATACGGCACAACCCCCAAATAGGCCACTCTATCCAAAAGGCGAGAACATCGGAAACGCCACGGCCCGGCAAACGTAGGAAAGAATTCATGGAACTATCGAGATACCACGACACATAGAGAAAGATCAACAAGGTAACTCCTCATGAAACGTCGCTACGTACCCCCACTCATGAATAAAACATTAATATTAATAAAACACATAAAACAAACTCATATCGACCAAAAACCAAACAAAAAACATAGAGAAAAACGATCCTCACGTAGGAGAACACCGGAAAATAACAAAAAACATATAAATCCACGAGAAATCTGCCAAAAACACACCAAGGAAGAGATAATTAACCACAATTAATTATCCTGGGCAATTAGTCATCAACGAAACAGCAGGACAGCGGCCTACAAAACAGAGAAAGACCCATAGGGGCCTGAATCGGGAAAAACCATAATCAAACCGGAGAAAAAATAGATAAAAAGTTTGAACCTACAACAAGTAGGAGAATAACATTGTCCAACGAATTTCAACCTCGCAGAAACCTCGCTTGAAACCCTAGAGGGACAAAGATCGGCTAATAATAGAAATTCGAGAAATAACGGTACTCCTACACGTCACCCTGCACCTCTCTCACCTAGTGATTGAAGTGCGACAAACATCACGTGACCTACCTCAAAACACCCTCCCGGGGTCCATCCGCCAACCTATATAAACCGCGACAGGATAAGCCTCGGGGCTCTTGTCAAATCTAATAAGTCAAGACGAAGTGCTGCTCGACAGCACACCTAGTACATAAAATTACACGTAAGACTCTCCATGTAACAAAGACGTGTTCTTTCGATCAAATCGATTCCCCTGCATTGCGCTTGGCCGTCGTTTGACCGAACGAACCGATAAAGAACAACATACTATGATAACAGTTTGGGAAACACCATGTTAGAACGAGTGTTCTTTTTCTCAACTGATTCCCCTGCATTGCGCTTGGCCGTCAGTTGAGTAAACGAACTCATTAGGATACTCTGTGAGGAGTAAGGCTCCCCTGCACTGCGCTTGGCCGCCCCTACTCACAGCGTCAGGGCACACTCCACTAACGGGTCCCCACGCACGGCGTCGTAGCTATCCGTCTCTTGGAGTGTGAAGCAGCACGAGTGACACAAGGTCAAGGGAGTGGCATCCCGACTAAGTGCACCGCGCATTAGACTCGTAGGGTGTACCTGCGTGGGTGGGACCACGTTAGGG